>VUQS01055223.1:0-11580 GCA_015108495.1 Heterochromis multidens | reverse complement strand
TGGAATATATGATTTGCCATAAAACTGTCCAACACATCCTTCTTAATTATAGATGGCTTTGCATCCGCTGAATGAGGTGCATTTTCACAACTGTACTATAGAGTGCCTCTTTGTGATTTATCAAGTATGCAATAAAGGTTTCCAAAAATGAAGTGTGAGGATATTACATAAAGTTTCTCGTATTTAAACACATCCTATGAAAATAGAACCACCAAATTAGCTCCCATTGAGTAAAGCACCATGTATAGTATACATGTATAGTGTGTGCATGTATTTGCACAGATTGTAAAAGAGAGGTGATGACTGTTACGGTAATCATGCTTTTGATAAAGATGATGAAGCCTCACAAAATAATAGTACAGTTATTGTTATTACATTGGTTCCTCAGCCTTTCTGATCTATAGAGGATCTGATAAGTGCATACTGCTGCTGTGGAAACAGCATTACATCATCCTGCTCCTTCCCGGCAAAGTGAGCCGCGGCACGATGAGATCAGAGCCCTACTTGTTATCCCAGTTGCAGAGCAGACTGCTGCAGGACCTAAAGCATCCTCTACCACCATCAGGGAAATATGTAAGATGCTGTCTCACCCACACAACCTGAAAAAAAAAACCCAGAGCTTAGCTCAGGTTCATCCACAGGTGAAGTCTCTATTTCAGGTGCAGAGCAGAGAAAATCAGTAGAAGCTTTTAAACATGCACACATGCCCACAAACAGACACAAATATACACAGACACTTGGAAACTTGCAAATCCCCAAACACCCCATGGTGTTTGCTGTGTGATCACAGAGCATACAAATCATTTTCTAGATCAAAGACTCCTTGTAGCTTAGAGAGCTTATTCGACTTTAATCTTTTTATATCTTTCAGAATTACTCCTAGGTTTACAGCAAACACAAATCGACACAACAGTTTCATTTACTAGTTAGGTTCACATTGTTGTATAACAAAAACAGATCTTCATAGCTGGTTCTCAGTGAATACATCTGCTATGTAACAGATGCTTGGGTATTTCCCCTTTGGGTTACCAGTCCCTCCAGTGCCATTTGGGATGCAGGCATATGAAGATGAATGGACTGATGAGCTGATTCTCAATGAGCTGACTCCTGACCTAGGTATGGTTACACAGTTTCAACCCTTTGACTGTCTTCCCCACTAACCTACTCCCATTCTGGTTATCTTGTCTGTGACAACACAATGATGACAAAGCCTAACCAGTAAACAGCAGCATCTACCACCATAGACAATGCTTTTATGTGACAATGAAAGTGAGGGATGAAGCATAGTTGTCATCCAATGTAGCCCAGCAAATCACCACACAACATCAAATAGTCAGGCAGTATGGAGTGGAGATGGCCACGGTAACGATGGCATTGAGTTCAGCTGTTTGTCAGCTATCTGTCAGCGTAATGCATCACAGCAAATCAGCTCTGTCACCACTCTCTGCCTATGGCCAAGTGCCAGAAAAAAAGCACAGTGTTACGGCTGCTGCAAGCTGTAAAGAAAAAGAAATCCACTCACACACATTAATACGTCTTGCTCTTACTAATGAGGGCCTTATCCTGAATTTGAGTGGTGTCAGATTTACAGTCTTAAGCAGTTTTATACTTGAAAATGCCACATTAATACCTTATTAAGTAATGTGAGTAAATTTGTTTTGTTGAATATTTTGGCCTTTAAATCCTAAAAAGCTCTTCCTTTAGACCTTTGGAGTTAAAAAGTTTCTAAAGTGGATACATTTAAAGCCTGACAAAACTGTGGCTACGTTCAGTCACTTTGTTATTTTTTCATCACAGACTCTAGTTTCACATGCCTTCATGCCTACTTTTCTCTTTTGTTGCCCATCCAATGCCAAGTTGGGCAGCTGTGACAACACAGGGACTAGAGGTTTAAAGAGATATATTGTTATTAAACACAAACCCGTCATGCATGCTGCCATTCAAACTCTGCTTCACACTAGATTAACACATTACCAGTAGTTTGACAAGTATATATTTTTTGGTTACGTACAAAGGAAGCAGCAGATAGCATTATGACCTCCTGCAGACTGGCATGTCCACACTGTTCTTAATAATATGCAGGCACGTACATGTACACACATGCTCTCTGTGTTTTTCTTCCTGTGCATGAAATCAGTGCCGAGACGTTGTGGCCACGCTTGCAGTTGTCCCTTTTCAGTGCTTTTACCATTGTTGAATGAGGCACCATTGTGCAACGAAAGAGGATTATAAAGCAGGGAATAAAGAGCAAGCTACACACATTTTCAAACTTCTTTAAGAGGCTGCCCACAGTGATACAATACACTTCTGCAAGTACTTTGGGGTGTGTGTGTGTGAGGGGGTGTAATCCCTCAGGTCACCAGTTACACATGGTAAGACATTGTAAAACACACACACACACACACACACACACACCCCTTGTATTTTGAAGTGAGGATAGGTGTGATTAAATCTGTATTGTCAAGTGGGCGGCACGTAGTTATCAATATTAATCATCAGTAGAGCACATGGTCCTCAATCACTGCTTGATTAATCAATATATTGACATTATTACACCTACGCAAGATAAATCACCCATGAACATGAGCTTGTTGTGCAGTTCATTCAATATACATGAGAGAATCATTCAAGAAGTAACATCCCTGTATAGTACAGCTGAGGATGGCCCGAAGGGAATGCAGCATGTGGGGTGTGTGTTTGTGTGTGTGTTAATTTTATCCCCACCTGAAACATACACGTATGTTTATGATGGAGAAGACACACGCACACACACATACAAACATTCACACATGCGGTAGAGGCGACACTGTGTGGAAATGCATGTTACACTCTGATGACATCACTTTCTTGGCTAGGTAGCAGAGCCATTTTCCATAGGCTGTCCTCTGTTGCTGTGGAGAGGCCTCCACCAATCCCCTCCCCTTCCTCCCTGATGTATACAACACTGACTCCATGAATGATCTGTGACATTGCTTCTTTGGGCTGATCCAAAGACAACATTATGTGACCGTTCATAACCCTCCCACCCAAGTTCCCCCACAAACCCCCTTTCAGCTTTTGAATCACCTGGTGTAGAGTGTTTACGGCTATTTGTCGCATACTGTGTGAGCAGAAATCTGATGGGGCCTCACGAGAGCCCGATATTTGACATCCCATCATCGCAGGACATTTATGTTAAGTAAGCATTTCCATTTAACTCAATCTCTTGCTCTTGGCTTGTACACATAATAAAGGTGTTCTGCACATCAGTTTGATTTGGGATCTTAAGCACGATACAGTAAACACTGAAAGCAGCAGCCTGGAAAAGAATTGACCAGCTTTGTATAGAGTCTGTGATTTAACACTGAACAGCGCTCATATGAAAAGCCAGGCAGAGAACTGCTGACAACACTGTCTATTTTTCTAGGCTCTCTGCAGTCCATACACAATACATGAAGTGCACATACTATAAATCTTTGGCTGTTTTGCACGATACCCATACCTGACACCAGCTGAAGATCTATACCTGTCTTGAAATGTCTCTCTACCCCCTCTTGTCTCAATAGCCATCTCCCTTGGTAGACATTTAGAGAGGCGTGGGCAGCTAAAGCATTCTTTCTCTAGGGCTTTCAGAGAGGAAAGAGTTCAAGAGGTCAGAGATATGTGTTATTTTCCCACCGGTGCAACACTCAGGATCTGTCAGAGCCATGTGTCAGGGAATGACAGCGAAAGGAAAGACGGCAAGAGAGGTAGATCTGGCAGACAAAGGCCAGACTTCACAGCAAAAGCTTGAGATCAATGGATCGGCAGTCTATGCACCCTGCACGCACAAACAAGTGCACAAAGCCACGTACACACTCCAACAAACACAGAATGCTGCGGTTTGATGCCAAGATTGACCTATCTGGAGCCCGTCAAAAAGCCTTGAGAAAGACATACAAGCACATTAAAAGACAGACGGAAACACACACAAATGAAACACTTCCACCTATATACCTCACTGAGTACATTCAGGGTGTACCTCAACAACCCCCCTCCGTAAGCTTGTCATCTTGATGAATGGATGTGGGTAACTGTCAATTAAAATGAAATTCCATCTGGGGAGTCAAATGAGGAGGATACATTCAATGAAGCACACACACGCACAGACACAGACACACACACACACACACACACACACACACACAAAACACATTGTAAGCTTCTGGTTGGTCCACAGGCTGGGTTTCATATGTGCAATACATCAACCAGACAATATTATCACTGACTACACCTCTGAAAACTTGAACATGATTAATTATAATTAATTAGTGAAATGCTGTGTGTTGGCTAATTTATCATATTTACATTACTCAAAATTCATCACTAAAGTGTAGCCAGTAGCAGGCCTCCCGTTTTTTTTTTCTTTTTCTTTTTTTTAAATGTTACAACAAATTGCTAAATCAGGAAGTTGCAATTTGTGCATTTTTACATAGTTCTTCCATAGAGATAACTTAAGACAGTCTTTGTGGATGTCCAACAAAATCACGTAGTACTAAAGTACTAAATTAACCTGTTTTCAACGATTTTGTGGCTGCTAATTAATTTTAAATTACATTTGTCAGTTTTATTGATCTCTGATTGACATATTGTACATAACCTTGCTGAAAAAGGTGCATGTGTGTCAACTTGTGCTAAAGTTTTTACATACTGGTACATGAGCAATGTCGAGAAAGAGATGAGTCACCTAAGTTAAACTCTCAAATTTTTTTAATTAACTAAGTTTATAAAAAGCTGGTGGACAGCTATATAAAATGGAGCTAAATGGCAAACATACATTACTTATGCCCTCAGCCAGGACTCCAGCCCATCCTCTTAATGCAAAATCATCACCATATGATTGAGACAAAAAATAATGGTGAAAGGCAGTATGTAAGCTTCATTACCCCAATTAATGGCAGTTCTTATTGCATAAGCAAAACTCATCTGAGGATAGAAGTCAATACCTTTGTCATGGTTATGATAATAGCTTTAAATGCTCATCAGTAGTGATATGCACAGAAAGAACTTGACACTGGAGCTTGACACTGAAGGACATCAATGGTGCAATATAGGTAATTAAAATGAGTGCTTCTCAGCCATTGCAATTAAACAGGCAAAAGTGTGTCAGGCACTGTATATGATTTGTGTCATTAATTCTCATTACCAGTATTTATTAACCTTTTTATCTTGTGTAGTCTTGATGGTAGCCCATTCAGTCTATGTCAGGACTTAGTTTTGTGTGTGTGTGTGTGTGTGTGTGGGGGGGGGGGGGGGGGGGGGGGGGGGGGGGGGGGGGGGGGTGTCCCCCACAAGTTATGATTAAAAAGTTGGTCCCTGCACCAGATGAAAACCCATATACGTGTGTGTGTGTGTGTGTGGTATTTTTTCACCTCTCACAGAATGCTCCTATCATGGGAAATTTCATGTGCCGTCCAGGGAACTGTAAATGTTCATATTCTTAATACACAGTGCATTCATCAGCAACAGAAAACTGCAGCGTAATAGCAGGCGGTCCAATGAAGGAAATGTTATGGCTCATAATTAAATTTGGAATTAAGTGATATTTCATCTCATCTCATTAATTGGAAATGAGGTTTTATGCGATATTATTATTTATTGTTAGCAAAAGGATAGGACAATCGTAATCCAGAATGTGATATTAGATATTAGATTAAGAGTTGCTGGTAAGGATACATTTTAGATGCTGTGAATTTGTAGTAATATGGAGTGTGTCCTTGTCATTCGCATGTTTAGGTGAGATAATTGGAATTTTCAAAATTTATATACATGTATACAGTTTATAACACAACTAAAAGGAGTCTGTAAGCTGGAACGCTCATTAATCAGAGAGGCCTCTTCTTTTTGTGCTTTCGGGGGTGGGGTGTTGTTCATTGGTGATCACTATCAAAGCTCAACACAGCAATCTCTGTTAAAGATGCATAGCGGTATGGATAGTGGCTGGTAAAGGATTAGGAATACGATCTCTCATTCTGACCCCATGCATTCTTGGTAATGTCAAGAGGGGATCTAGAGAATAAATACCTTTGCCCAGATACATGGATACCAATGCCACCCCAGTCACCTGGTCTTAACTTTGATCAGTAATTTTCTAGTAACGAGATTTCTTTGATTTCATTAAATAGTCATTTCGCACCTGGAAGCCCAAGGCTTTGCTGAGAGATCAATGATCTAATCACGTTACCGTTAAGCCAATTGGCTTGAAAGTCCTTTGTGATATCCCTTTACTGTTTTAATGACTTAGTTCAGATTAAACTGGGTTTAGGAGCCAGGGATTAAGGGACACATTCACTGAGGTGGAAAAAGCTTTTTCTGATGCATAATTTATTGCAAAGAAGAGAAAGGATTAACAAGGGCCATGTGCCAACCACTCAGCATCCACTGGTCAGTGATTAGAACAGAGACCCTTAGGACAGAGGGGACATCACTGGACTTGAAAGATTTAATTTCTCTCTTTTTTGTGAAAAATAAGGAATACCTTTCATGTTATCACTAAAAGCATCTCCAAGCTGTTGGTGCATGACTCACCACTTTCTCTTCATAGAGCAAGTGTTGTGTTCAACCCTTCAGAATTGAATCAGCATTATTAACCAACCACCTGACAATGATTTACTAACGACACAGAATAGTAGGCAATGATTTCCTGACTCACTGAGACACACAATTGTCTAATTTGCACAATTAGCGTTTTAATAGTCACATACCTACTCACTTGGTGGCTGCCTTAGGTGTTAAAATTAGAAGAGACTGTCTACTAACATTCCCACTTGCTGAGAGAATTATTTTAAAGTAAGATGCAGGAAAAAACAAACAGGGATAAGAATGAAGAAAATAATATGTTTTTAATGTCCAGGCAAGCCGTAATCCATTTACCATTCATTAAGTCATAGTGCTCTCCTATCTGTGACTGTTGTAGCTCTCCTGCAGACAAAGTGTGTGCTTGTCGATCCGCTGGCAACATGTGCTTCCTCAGACTACCTCGTGCATGGCTGGCACTGGGAAAACATGTAAATAAACATAATGAAACACCACAGAGTCACATCTGCCAGTGAAAAGGAATAATTCTGCTGGCGTGAGCTTCAGGCCCGAAGCTTTGTGAAGGCTCTAAAAAGTTAATTATGAATAGGAGACATGTGGTTGAACACTTTCCAAGCATATTTTTCTCTATATATATATCCGTAATTTTTCTAGCTGTTTTCTTCAAGCTCTGTTTTATTTCTTTGCTGCCATACTCTTCCTCTGGCTCCTCAATTATGTGTTCATGGGCAGCAGAAGCCATTTGCTCCCGCTTGAATACCATGAATAGCAATAACAGCACTTGAAAAACACATTACCAAACACAATTAGAGCAGACATAGCTTCTGTAACATGCAAGGCCACTTACTCACAGCTATATAAACACATATTTACTTTAAAATTAAGTTTTATTCTCCAGCTCTGCTATTGAACTTCTTTTCTCTTTCTATCATGAAATACACGTTTTTGTCTTATGTTATTTTTATATATGCAACTGACTAGAATGGAAGTGGAAGGTTTATGACCTAAGATTAAAAACGGAAGAAGAAGAGAAAAAAAACCTGAGGTGGTTTTGCACTTGCTGATTGTAGATGAACTGCCATTCTGTTGGCCTGGGGACACCAAAACAGTCTTTTTTTTTCTCCTTTTGTTAACCTGGTATAGAAATGATAGGCTCTTACTGTGTCAGTGACAAATGCCAGATTCACCACGCACTGACTAATCCAATGCAAGTGAGAGGGAGAAAGAAAGCATAAGAGCTTAATTTTGTTCAGACACCTTTTTCTGGTAAAACACTCAGAACACAGCCCCTGGCTGTGCAGAGAGGGAGGTTTATAAGTATATAGTACACTCTGATGGTCTCACTTTGTCTGACCTTGTGGGAGAGCTGAAGTATGAAGTGAAAATGAAGCATGATTACAAAACAAGTAGTAGAATAATTCCATTTTATATGTGAACCTTTTCTTATTTTTGACTCAGAGATATCAGGGTTACATTTCATGTCTTAAGTTAAATGACCTTATGCTGTATATGAAGAAAATATAATCATATCAGGAAGAATACAGTTTATAAGGATATCCCTAATGCTATAAGTTTCCACCAACTAGGTATTTCCAACTTGTTTTCATCTCAGAGCGTTAAATATTGCTGTTCTGTCAGATGCTGCTGGTGTCTCAGATATACCTGCTTTGTTACTTTCATGCATAAGCATATGGATGGAAGAGGATTAGGGCCAGTAATAAAATTTTTAAAAATGGGTCAGGATTTTTTTTCCAGAACTACTAAAAACTCCAACAAAGCCCTGACACAGGACCCAAGAGAAGCCTCTGGCCCTTCAGTTCATCCATCTGCTGTTTGTCAAAGCCTCATCAGAAATGGTCTCAGTTGAAGGGTGGTAGTCAAGAAGTCATTCTTAAGGAGATTCTTAAGCCAAATTTAATTAAATTAATTTACAAGAATGGGAGTGGATTGGACTGAATCCAAATTTAAAAGTTTTGGTTCAAATCATCTCTAGTAGGAGGAGGAGGTCAGGAGAGAGGTTCAACAGTGAGTGACTACAGCCATCTGAAAAACATGGTGAAGGCTCTGTCATGGTTTGAGGCTGCATTTCAGCCAGTGGTGTTGGGGATCTTGTCAAACTGAATTTATGAATACAAAAAAGTACCCTCCGATTGGCAGGAGCTTCATATTTCAGCATGCTAGTGAGCCCAACTATACTACCAATGCAGTAAAAGCAGATAGATAGATAGAAAAACACACACACCATCAGTCATTGATTGGCCTCCCCAGAGCCTGGACCTCAACATTATTGAAGCAGTGTGGGATCATCTTGACAGAGAACCAAAAAATGCAGCCAACATCCAACAAAGAGGTTTGAATGTCCTTCAAAAAGTCTGGAGAACTATTTCTGAAGACTGTCCAAAGAAATTACAAGAAAGCTCACCTAAGAGAGTTCAGGCTGTGTTGACGAATAAAGGTGGTCATACCATTAGAATTGCACAAATTTTATTTTTGCCTCATAAACTGTATTTCCATGTATGTTTGCACATGTTTCAATAACTCTCTGTACAAATTTCTCATTTTCCTAGCATGTTATTAATAAATGGATAGGGAGCTCAAGAATTTTGCACAGTACTATACAAACTACAAATGTAGGAAAATTATGTCAACAAAAATATCTTAACTAAAACTAGAAATAGCAAAAATAACTAAAACGTGGCTCAGGTAATGTAAACATGACAACATAAATATCTGAATGTGAATAAAACCATAATCTGTGAAAAAAAAATTTTCATAGCAAAAACATAATTAGTTAAGAACAGGCTTAATCCACCTCTGGGAAAATATCTCAGGATGTACCATTAATGGAGGGGTTTTTTTTTTTTTTTTGCCAGAGTGCACATCTGCTAATGTGTTATCATATAGTGCTGGTAATTGTCAAACTGCATTATAACGCTTCTGAAACACAACATGCAACGGATGTGTAAACCTTTGCACACCACCTTCTGAATAAGCATGCAAGCGTTTCAGTTAATCATGACTAATTATCATATCCAAATGTCCAAATGTCAGTGTGACTCTGAGATACAAGTATGAGTGTCTTTGCAGTGCAGTAGATGTTGACTCACACTGTGAAGTTATTAATCTGTTCTCCCCAACTCATCTCATTGTCCGCTGTATAATGACAATCTGTGTTAATTGTGACTGTTTATAAAATGGAGCTCAACTTTGGAGCCAAGCTGTGCTAATCTCATCATCCTCGTTTTCTTTCTCTGCACCACTAGGTTTGAAAATCAACTATTGATGTTCCTTATTACATTAGGTGAGCTGCTTGATGGCAACACACAGCTGCAGGCCGTTTGTATGGATATCCTATTGATCTGATTTACATATATAGAGAGTTTGTTGTTTGTTGCTGAGCAGACACTGTGTGTCTCGAAGTGAACTATGGAAAATGTGACATTCTCTGTCACTCTGAAGAGGTGTTTTTGTTTTTTAATAGTGTCAGTGACAAAAGATTTATCACCCCTCTCTTCTAAAAAAAAATGTGGAGTAGCCTATTTCTAGATATGCCAATTTTTGACATTTTCTAGCCAAGATTTTACCTTCATCTAGGCATCATGTTTATATTCCTATTTGGTATCTGCTGTACCAGCATTGTCATTGAAATAGCTACATTCTGTAATATCACTTTTAGTGGGGAATAATAGTAGTTGTAGTCGTTTTCAAAATTACTAACGCGATGATAGAAATGTGTTGTGATGTCTTTGAAAATTATTTATGCTTCAATGTCTTTCTATAAAACACATGGCAAGAGTAGTAGGGTCCAGAAATACTGGAATCAGTCAAGATGGGAAACGCTGCGTGAAACCTGCTTTCAAAGAGGACAGAGTAACAAAGACAGGGGTGGTGATGGCATATTTCACTCATCATTCACTCAGCTACATTCCCCATCCCACTTATTTTGATATTACTTCAACAGTTAAGTTTGTATTTTTTTTCTATTTGTTTATTTAAAAAGGGCAATGCACTTTGACATAATTCCAATACAAAGCATGGAACTGATGTGCTGCACTATATAGCTATTGCTAATTTCCAACCCTTGTCCCTTACTGGGCTTTAACATCCACAATGCACAGATAAGATTTACAGCATTTAATTACATAAAACATAAAACCATAATACACTATAAATACACAACTACAATAAATACACATATTAGAAGAATATAGTGCAAGTGCAAATACAGAAATTAAAATTATTTCCAAAAGTATGAATAGTTCTGAAATGATAATATAATTAATTAAAACGAGTACAGCTCTGATTTACCTTTAACCAACCTTTGACCTTTACTGTAAAAGATTTCATATCTGTAATCAATTTGAGTTCAGTTTTAAGTGTGTTCCACAGATGACAAGCCTTTATGGAGAATGCTGATTGTCCAAATTTATATCTGCGATGTGGTATTTTACAGCTGCCGTTCACCATGCTCCTAGGAATGTGATTACTATCTTGTCTTTGAATGTATTTAGAAACCCTGGGACCACACCCTGGGACCACACTATTTATACATTTGAAAACTAATTTAAGAAAAGGCAAATAAATTAAACTCTCAAAACTAAGTAAATTATATTTCTTTAAAATGTGACAATAATGCCAGGTTGCCTGGACAATATACAGTGGGGCAAAAAAGTATTTAGTCAGCCACCAATTGTGCAAGTTCTCCCACTTGAAAAGATGAGAGAGGCCTGTAATTTTCATCATAGGTATACCTCAACTATGAGAGACAAATGAGAAAAAAAAATCCAGAAAATCACATTGTCTGATTTTTAAAGAATTTATTTGCAAATTATGGTAGAAAATAAGTATTTGGTCACCTACAAACAAGCAAGATTTCTGGCTCTCACAGACCTGTAACTTCTTCTGTAAGAGGCTCCTCTGTCCTCCAGTCGTCACCTGTATTGATGGCACCTGTTTGAACTCGTTATCAGTATAAAAGACACCTGTCCACAACCTCAAACAGTCACACTCCAAACTCCACTATGG
>VUQS01055222.1:16371-28871 GCA_015108495.1 Heterochromis multidens | reverse complement strand
GTGGAGGTAGATACAGAAATCTCCGGCCGAGACAACTTTCATTCGTCCCGGGGCCGCAGGAAAGTTGGAGCCTCCACCACCGCCGCTGCCGCGACATCGCGGGGCAGAGGAGGCAGAGGGAGAGGCAGGGGGTCTAGAGGCGGCCGCGGCAGTAGAGGCGGAGTGAGGCGGCCTCAAACCAAGGTGGTTTACGACGACAACAGCGACGAGGAGGATGATAATTTAAGCTACCGATCAGACGAAGATGAACTCCTGAACGACAACCCTTCGTCGGATCTTGAAGAAGAGGAGGCCTTGGGAAACGACTCTGACTATCTGGAGGAACTACCAGAGGATGATGATGCCAGCTACTGCACAGAGTGTAGTTTTAGAAGCCACAGCACACTGGGGAGCACCCCAGGTAAGTTCGTTTGCAGGTGCACGCACTTTAAGAAACCAGCTTGTGCATTACTTAAAGTGTGCATTATATTTTTAGCTCAGTACAGAAACCAAGCCGCATTGTTCAAAATGGAGCTTGCACTCAGAAACAGGCCTTTGTTTACCCCGTGCTCCTGGTCGCTGGTTTGCAGATCTGCTCCACGCTTCAACCGGCTCTCGTGCTTTTGACTTTTGTCGGATCAGCACATTTATGTTATTAATTTGTAATTAAGATTTTTTTTATTTTTTTTTCGTGCTTTTATTCAGGGCATTTCCACGCACGCTGCCTTGAATTTCTTTTCACGCGCACAGAGAAACAGGATGCATGGAAAGTGTTTGCTGCTTTATATTCATTCATTCCGCTTTTGTAAATTTATGCACAGTAATTGGAAGTTTGCACTAAGTGAAACGCTGTAACCAAACACGTGTTTAGTAGATATTGTTTCCAGTTTGTAGCGGATCAGTAGTTCATTGTTGTACTTTTTCCACTTAAACTGCAGTAAGTGTTAGTAGTTGAAGAGCACTTTTAAGATTTTTATGCACAGTCTTGTGCCTTTTCAGAAGACCTATTTTTGTCCATAATAGCGCTAAACGAATTTGACAGGCGTGTGTTTTGAAGAGAACCGCTCATTTTTTTTTCACTTGTTGCAAACACCAGCTCATTACGTAGTCCACGTTACCATAGTAACCACTCATGTTCCTCGGTTAAGAAAATTGAATTCATCTTGTTCCCAGTCAATGATCATATTGGTAAAGTTGTGCATGCAAAAATTAGTTGACACTGCTGTTATGTAATGCAATGCATTAGAAGCAGTATGCCAACTACTGGAAGTAATTCTAGATAGGATTAGGAGGACTCGGGAGTGCATTCCAGTATCTCACAAGCTTACGCTTATGCTGATCTCTGGAAAGAAACATTAGATTTTAGTTTTTATTCTTTGACATATAAATATTTTTTTTTCCACTCTCGTCTGCACTGGTTACACACATAATTCTCAACCTTTTTACCAATCTGTTTACTTTTGCTACAGATGTGTGAACATGGCAGCATTGTGCAGCCAAGTGTGAAAGTTCTTTCATAAGACCAATAGCAACAGACAGACCGACGTTATAATCATTTATTCGTCATCGGCTGACACATATTGTATATTCAAACTCATTGCACATGCCAGTCCACCATTTGTAGACTCAGTCCCTGTGTTTGATGCTAAGTTGAACCTGCTGCCCGCCCTTGTTGGATCATTTAATTGTTTTATTGTTGTAGTCTCATCACCGTTTCTTTGTTTACCCATCACCTCTAAACCACAGAACAAAACCAGGCTACCATACATACAGCTGCTAAAAAGTGAACAGCTCATTAACACTGAATATACAGTATGACATATCACTGATATAGGAGGTATTTATTTGGTTTTTGTAAGAAAACCTAATGTTACAATTTGAAGTGTGTGAGATTTGCACAAGGCTAGCACACCACCCTATGTACTTTTGTAATGCAAATTTTATAGTAACAGTGTACTTATACTAATACTACACTGATTCGAGAGACATATATTTGAAAATGTTCAGTGGGATAAAAACACTGGTTTGCAAATAATTTAAAGCCTGTATTTATTTGAAAATGGTCTTTAAAAGCATATTAAATACCAACAGGAATTTTTTTTTTTTTTTTTTTTAAAGATACAGGCTTGTTTTTAATTAGATGCTTACAAGACAGAAGTTGGGACGAGGACAACGAAAGACTGGAAATGCCAAAAAAAAAAGAGTTTGTAAATTATCTCACAACTAATGATGTTAATGTTTGTAACATGATTGGGTATAAAAAGAGCATCCCAGAGAGGGTGGGTCTTAAATATGATTAAATATTGAGTGGGGTTCAAAACTTTTTTGCAAAACTGTGTGGGCAAATGGTAAAGAATTTGTGCGTAATAAAATTAAAACACTCAAGGAATCTGGAGAAATCTCTACGTGCAATGGATGAGGCCGAAAAGCAATATGAAAGGCCACGAGGACAGCACTGCATTAAAAAACAGACAGTTCTGGACTAGAAATTGTTGAATGGGCTCTTCTGAACACCAGTGTGTCCTTGAACATAGTTTGTTACTAGAAAAATGAGCATATATTTAAAAAGAAAAACTAATAAACATTCTTAGCTATATTTTTGTACTTGTACTACATTCAAATAATCACACTTTTTCTTACATTTTACACAGTGTCCTCTTTATTTATTCATTCATTTATTCATTCAAATGGGTTTGTAAACAGACACAGATTGCCCAGAATGAATACCCAGGTTTAGTACAAGCTGCTTATGCTGCAACACCTGCACATATTTCCTCAACAGAAACAAAAGCAGGCTTGTAAATTAACTTGGAGCATTTAGTGTGTTTATCCTAGGACAAGAATATTTTTGTCAGCCTTTAATGTCACTTCCCCAGCTTCACACTGTGTTACTAATAACCCAGCTCACATTAGTGCTTTCTTGTGATTCCTCAAGATTCCTCACTTCTCCTGTTTATAATGCTGGTAAGGGGCAGGGTGCAAATCTCCATTACTGATGTGTTATTGTATCTTTTTTTTTGTTTTGTTTTATTAGAGCAGATTTTTGAGCTTGCACTAATGACACTGTCATGATCCTTGTAGTTATCTGGGTTAGGTTCATGTTTGTAGTTTGGTTGTATTTCGTTCCTTGTTCCCTGTGTTCTCCGTGTCAAGTCTGGGTTTCTGTGTCCCGTGTTTTTTTGCTTCCTGTTTTATTTTGGTAACCTTTGTCTTGTGTGTCTTTGTTCACTTTTACTTGCCCCTGCCTCGTTATGTTTATAGTTTTCAGCCTTGCTTCCCACTTGTTCCCTCTTCCCTCATTATCTAGTATGTATTTATTGTCTCTGTCTTCGTGTGTTCAGTGTCGCGTCATACTGTTTGTTACCTGTCTGCCTGTGAGGTTTCCCCGCTTACTTTATGGACTTTGTGTTTTGCCTGTTTTTGGATACACCTTCGTCAAATAAAGTTTGGTTTTGTTTTTGCCACTCCGTCTTCAAGTCTGCTTTTGGGTCCACCGTCCATCCTCATCCTCACCTCATGACAGACACTTGAAGATGCTTCTTGTGGGTTCTCCTGTAGCTGAAATTGTAAGAAGGAATCTCCACAGATTGCTCTGAGTTTGCCCAGGGTATCTCCCTGTGGCTGTGTTACTGCAGACACTTTACTCTTGCAAAATCAGAGAGCACAGTCAATAAGACCTCAAGAATGTTATTACATTAAGATGTAAGGATGTAATGACTAATGGAAAACTACATACAGTGTAGCTCATTCCAGTTTGGTATCTTATGTGTTTTAATGTTGTTGTTTTTTTTGGTGATTTAAAAATATTTATGGTGGTTTATATATGCATGTTTTGCCTTTTTTTGCCACACCTCTCATCTCTCCTGAATTTTTCTTTCACTTGTACAGGCCGGAAAAGAACTCGGGCACCGCAACCACGGTCACCTATTCTTGAGGCAAAGGACATTCCTTCCTTGGAGCTTCCCAAGTCCTCTGAGGACCTCCTGGTTCCTACCTCACAGCTCCTCAATGCGTCTGCCGTCTACGAGGTGCTCCGCAACTTTGGCACAGTTTTACGGCTCTCTCCCTTCCGTTTTGAGGATTTCTGTGCAGCCTTGGCCAGCCAAGAGCAGTGCACACTGTTGGCAGAGACCCATATCTCCTTGCTCAAAGCTATTCTCAGAGAAGAGGACACTTCCAACACCACATTTGGTCCCACTGACGTGAAGGACTCCGTTAACTCCACTCTATATTTTGTGGATGGTATGACTTGGCCGGAGGTGGTGCGGGCGTACTGTGAGAGTGACCCAGAGTACCGGCACATTTTGCCTTTCCAGGAAAATGAGGATTACCCTTACGGACCATTGGATAGCAAAATTAAAGTTCTTCAGTTTTTGGTGGACCAGTTCCTGGCAACCAACATTGCCCGGGAGGAGCTTATGTCAGAAGGGGTGGTTGCATACGACGACCACTGCAGGGTGTGCCATCGCCTTGGTGACCTGCTCTGCTGTGAGACATGTTCAGCTGTATACCATCTGGAGTGTGTAAAGCCGCCACTGCAGGAAGTGCCAGAGGATGAGTGGCAGTGTGAGGTGTGTGTGGCACACAAGGTACCCGGTGTGGCGGACAGCATCCCAGAAGTTCAGAAGAGCAGACCATTCATTCGTCAGCTACCAATTGGCTATGACCGACACCACCGTAAATACTGGTTCTTGAACCGCCGTGTTATCGTGTAAGTTCAGTGTTTCATTTTGTGCTGTTGCATATTCAACAGTGTGAAGTGTCTTAACCTTGTTATGGTGATGCACATTGGTAATATGAAATTTATTTATTTAGTTTATGTCAAAGTTAGAAGAAGATGCAGCAGTGCTGCTGACACAGTTTGACGTTTCTTTTTAAGGAGGTTCATACATTGTGAAACTGAGACCGAAATCACGATTTCCATTTTCTTGTACTGTGTAGAGCTGTTAATGCTTAGTGCTATTCTGGTGAAATCAGTACTGTTCAAAGATCTGGAAAAACATCAGAGTAATGGAGTTTATTTTTTGTTCATGGTCCAGTCACATTTCTTTTCTAAATAATCCTCTCAAAACCAAGGTCTGAGCTGAAACTGTGGCCCAAAACCTGAGATATGAATCATACCGTGCTTTTGGAGAATTTACATCTCTAGAAAACTACTAACACAAAACAAAGGCACAGGTGCCAGATTTCCATGGTTTATCTCAAAGAAAGAGTGTTTGTTTGTTAGAGTAGTGTGCTTTAAAGCAGTTTAATCCACCCTAACGCAGAGTCTCTAAACTTGGTGTCATATCAAAGTGAAAGTGTTGATGAATGTCACAAACCATCTGCACATGCAGTTATAAACAACGTCACAAGAAAGCACGACATGGTCATTAATCCCTTAATGTGCTTTCTGCATATTCTTGTCCTCAGTTTTTTTTTCTTGATACACTATGTACTCTAACTGCTATATATGTAGCTGATGTATTCAAGTTTTTTGGGGATCTGTTTGCTTAATCACAGCCACTTATAAAAAGATTGGCATCAGTGATATTTGTGAACATTTTAATGTCTGAATTTTATTGTGTGGTTGGCTTTATACTTGTTCCAGCCTCCTTACTAATTCAAGGCATTAATGTTCTTTTTGTTTTGATTTTTTTTTTTTTTAAATAAGAGACCTGCACTATATTAAACACGCATTCAACCTCCATTTAACTGTCCTCATTTAAAAGCAGAATATTGTCTTAAGTTTACCCCTGAGCGTGACAGATAGTATGGCATAACCACAGAATCGTTCACAAACTCTAAATGGTTTTTTTTTTTTTTTTATGTAAAAGGTCTGACCAAAAGGAGTTATTCTTTCCCACAGAAGGCACTGCTTTTGAAATGGCTCATATGCAGTCCAGCATTTTCTTCTGTGACTTATCTATGTCATTACGTGCCGCATTTGCACAATGCTTCACTTTGCAGCTAGTTTGGCACAACTCACACAAAGAAAAAAGGCGCTGCTTCTTAGTCCACAATTTTTAATGACTTGGTAGAACTGCTTCCCATAGTATTCTGTTCGGTGTTTGTCTCAGGGGAAAGCACAATAAATCTTCTGTTGTCGGCTGCAAGAGAGAGCACAAGAGTTTTCATGCACCCCTGGCAGCCAAGAAACTGAGGACCCAGTGGGTTATTTTTATTTTTGATGGCAATGTCTCCATAACAATAGGAAAATCCTATCTATTAGCACGTTGCGCTCTTACTTGGTTAACATTAACATTAACATAACTGTTGATTGTTTCCCTACAGGCTCTGATCAATCAGAGCAGAAATCAGAGACTTGAATAAACAGATGCTAAAATAGTTTTTCAGAAAAAGTAAAATGAGGTGTTCCAGAAATGTACATTATGAAGAAAAATTATTTGCTTTTTCAGCTTTAAAACATGTAAACCTTTTTAGACAGAGTACCAGCACAAAACATTATGAACCTGAAAACAATCCAGACATTTTAAAATACCCATCCTATAAAATGGTCAGGAGGTTAAAACCAGACTTTGTTCCCACTGAGCTCAGCTCAGATCAGCAGTAGGGTTATGAAGGCTGGTCAAATAACTTCTAGATTAACATTCAGTTTGAAACGTCTAAAAAGCACAGCCAAGCATAGTCAAACACACATACCACAATTTTTGTTCAATGGAACAAGGTTTGCAGAACAGGTAGTTCACCAGTAGGACTAACGGTCAGCGATTTCCATATACTTTCTGTCAACTCTGATGCAGCTGCACACACTGTGGAAACACAGCACATGATTTTACAATGTATTTTTGTACAAAGTAGTGATTAAAGTTGTTAACAACCATATCATAACCTTAATTTCATGCATACGAGTACATATCTGCATGTTGGAAGAGACCGGCTCTCTATTAAACCACACTGCATCCCCCTATAGTTTTAACATAACCTTACCATCAGCAGTATTGGTCCCATATGTTAGCAAGTGATATTTGTATTGAGCAGTCACAGATGGTGTGTGTGTGTGCTGGATCAGCAGCAGCAGACGGTGTCCAACATAAATCATAAAGGAGTGTGAATGACCTAAACAACAGAAGATTTAAGAGTTTAGGTGGCCTGAGGTTTGTCTTTTTTTTTTGTTTTTTCTTCTGCTCCATCCTGATCACCACATCAACCAACAGCAGGTGCTGAGTTGCCAGTCTTCAGACTCCCTTTTAGAGGCTGTGTTCACATACGAGAAGTGCACAAGTTGTATATGTGCAGGGAAAAAAAAGTTTGTGTGCACACATGGCCTGGAGGGATGCTGAATAGACACTACTATTACATGGCCTGAGGCTTCACAGTCCCTAGGCAGGAACTCTGTAGCTGCTGCAAAATGAAGTCAAGTGTCCATGTGAACTTCCTTTGTCATGTAAAGCTAAAGAGGGTTGCTTTTTTTTCACAGATATTTGCAGTTGTAAGTTTTTAATTAATTTAGATAAAGCAAAATGATTAATGAGTCACTTGTTGGATATATTAATCAGTTTTGAGATGCATTTTATTGTCAAAAACATTAATATTATATTGTAAATCTGTAAAATACTTATGTTGTTTCATTGGTTTAATTTTATGTACCCCTGTTTCTAACATAGTTGTGTACATTTAAATACAATAAGCTCCTTATTAAATTTTACTTTCCTATAAACCGTGTTTAAAATTGACATATAATTCTCTTAAGCACCATGGATATCATTTCAAAGATGTGCTTAACAGCCAAACATGGGCACTGGTTCTAAATTACCATGTGGGGAAAAAATATCAAATTACAAAATTTCCTTACAAAACCCTTAACCTCTGGTCACTTGTTATTGAAAAGTTGTTGCTAAGAGATCTGTGAGGACTACGCCAGCCTTGATACTGTAGTACATGTACTATAGCTATAATATTATTATGCATTAATATGTGTTTGTCTAATGAGGGATGGGCGATGTAGCCACAAAATTACATCACAGTATTTTAAGGAAATTTTCAATAATGAAATTTCTGACACTATAACAGTGTTTTATCTGTGATTGCAGCTTGCAGTCTGCAACATTTATTAGTGCCAAGAAATGGAGGGCCTTTTTCCATCCTTCTTTTCCAATGAGCTACTGTCATTGATGACATACTACCTAATTCAAAGTGTGACTCTATTGCCACAAGGTGCTAGCAGCAGCAGCAGCATTATAGTGCAATAGCAGTGACAAAGTGGAAGTAAAAAGTAAAGTAAAGCACAAAAGTAGCCTAGGCAGCGTTTTCCTGGAAATATTATGTAAAGCATAACTGCTTAATACTTTAGTTTAACAATAACTAAAGTTACGCTGCATCTCTTCCGCAGCCTGCATTGTTATTGCCACATAATAAAATTGAAATTGAAAAATATTTTCTATCTGGGATGTTGTAACTTGGGTCGAGCTTTTTAACCAGCTGCTTTTCCATCATGTAACCGCATCAGTAATTTCCATCCACCGTTTGCTCATCCTGTCACATGGAGTGCAACTAGCGAGTGCTCCAGCAACATTTAGTTGAGTCATTTGTTTACTTTTAGGTCACACATCAGCAGCTGCTAGTGTCTCCTCTTTGCGTGCCTTCGTAGCCTGGTTGTACGTGATGGTGTGTTTTTGCCTCAGGTTTGTTGTTTCCACCTGTAATAGGACCAGATTTCTTGCAAATTTTCCAAAGCATTGTGCTTTGTTGGAGGTTGTTGAAGTAGCTCCCTTTTTATTAAATCATCATTGAATGCCTACACGAAGCTCTCGCTGTCAGACATGTCTGGGTTTGTCTCCTTGTTGTGTACACTACGGAACGTAAATGCATGGTGTCTGTATCAGTGACATCATGATATGATAGTTTTATATCATGTAAAAATGTTATACCAGTTTTACCGCGGACAGTATAATATGGCACAGCCCTAGTCTAATGCATGTAAAATATGTTTCCCAGATTTTACATACTGGTATATGAGTTTAGCAAATTCAGATGAGAAAAAAAAAAGCTTTGAAGAACATTTGAGGAAGTCTGTCTGATAGACATGTTTAAAATTTTGGATGTTTTTTAAATAAAAAAGACACTTTTGTATCACAACAACAGATGGAAATAGGCTTTAACATTTTTGACAAGGCCCACTTTGTTCATTTTTGGTGAGTCCGGCAAGTTAACCAACACACGCTGCCAGTTTATACTTTGTGGATCATGTATTTATTGCTAATTATTCATTTTATAAAGTCAGTCTGACAGTACAAGGGAGTACTGCTCAGACTGTCATGGCACCCATTAATGTTACAATTTTAAGTTTAATATCCAAACCACAGTCGCAGGGACATTTGTAATCTTAACAGTGGGCACACTGGGCAAAGATCATTCCCAGAATCCAGGTAAAAATCCTAATCCTTGGTTTAAATCACCGTTCTGTCCAAAGACTTAGTTGGACTGATTGGCTGTGCATGTGGTTGCCTGGATACAAAGCATGTCAATTTAACTTAAAACTGCATCCTGCTTTGGTCTGATTGTAATCTGAAAGTTCTGACTGAAAGCAGTGATGCATATCTCTACTCCTTTGATTCTTCTTTCAGGATGTTTGTCTGCTTGCTGCTACTCTTCTTCTCTCATGTTGTCTTCGCTCTTCAAAGTTACACCTCCAAGTAGTGCATCCAATGAACGTCACAGCCAATTATGCTTTTGCTTAGTTCATGTGGGGTATAAAGTTTTGACAGTGATGTTATTTATTTATTTTATGACACAAGTTGTATAATAAATCTGAAAAGCGGATCACTGACAAATTAAGATGGTCCATGATAGAAGATCGTCAGGTCGCCCTCCCCTGCTGTGAAAGCTGCTGTCACAATCACAGTTACATTTGTCTGAATAAGCCGAAGCAGCAGTCAGTGCACTAGCTCCTTGAGTTATCTTTCTAAATGCAGGACTACAGCAGACCCACAGCTGAGGGTGTGCCGACTCACACTGTGGTCACGACCAGCGGTTGTTTGCTACATTATATATATTACTGCACTGCAAATGCTTTATGGCACCTTGCATGTTTTGTACAACCTTTTTTCTATGGAAATACAAGTGGAACTGCACTCTTCAAGGGCTTCTTACAATTTGATATGAAAAGTCAAATTAAAAGGATAAATCTCCTGACAGGGAAAAACACAAACCAAATTAAATCACATACAGTTGCACAAAGGAATACAGACAGCAAACATATATTATTTAGAGCATATCTGCCAACAACTCTTCGTCCTACCCCTCCTAATTCTTTCTTTTTTATCTAATTTCCCATGTCTCCCCTACAGTGAAGAGGATGGTGAGCAGGAGGACAAAGCCATCTGGTACTACAGCACTAAGGTAATGCAGCTCATCTTTTCTTGTTGCCTGGGTTGTACGCTCTTCTCAGAATCACATTTAATCATTTTGGTCTCCCTCCTTTATTACAAACCTTCTTTCTAATGAAATGCTTCCAGGCATTGCCTGTTTTTTATTTATTTTTTTTTGCCAGTAAGGCTTTCATAACTTTGAGCTAATGAAGTGGGGTGTATTGCATTTACTGAATGCTCCCTATACTATGTCTTTCTTAGGTGCAGCTAGCTGAGCTGATAGATTGCTTAGATAAGGAATACTGGGAGGCAGACCTGTATGCAGCCCTTGAGGAGATAAGGGACGAGGTGCACACACATATGGACATCACCGAGGACCTAACCAACAAGGCCCGTGGCAGCAACAAATGTTTCCTCACTGCTGCAAATGGTAAAAAGATTATCATTCTTTCTCCTCCTCATAAAATAAGCCCTGACAGTCTGAGATACTCCGTTGCTGAGTTTAATCATGCTTGAAAGAGGGAGAATTATCTCTTTTAAACTCAAAGTAATTTTTTCCCCTTTCTCTTCCTGCCTCTCTTTCCTCATTCCTCTGCCTTCTTTCTCGCCAGTACTCATGAATGCCACCCAGTCATAGATGGTTTGGCCATAGGAATCAACCCAGCCATTATGTAACGTTACGCTGGTCCCGGTCTGGCCCATGTCCAGCACTTGAGCTTCTCTCCAGTGCCTTATCCTTTTCTCTCTGCCTATAGGGTATCGCCCAGTGTCCTTTGTTTGTTTTTGCTTTTTGTGTCTGTGAAAATTATGAGCATTTGAGCACATATCAGCTAATTTTTATAGATTTGGTTTGCTCTGCAGTGGAAGTTAGTAACAATTATACATTGGAATATATATATATATTATTTATATATATATTACATATTTTAAATTCTTGGACTTTACTAGAGTAGCCTTGCATTAATCACGGTTCAAAATAATCTTTTTTCTTATACTGGCCCTCATCTTCTGTCTTAAAACAGCCACTTTAGCTCCTTTACCTTTAAGGCCAACTTTCTTCTGATTGACTGCCCCTTGTAAACAGAAGGTTTGAACAGCAGGTGGGCAGGGCTGCTGTGCTCACAGCCAGACCAGTATGCCTGAGATGACCGTGGTAAGAATATCTGCTCTAAATGACATCATAGATGTCCAAGAGTACAAAAAATTGCCAGAAACAAAGCATCTGAAGTCTGAGATAGTGATTAATAGTATGAACAGCTGCCATTGTAACAGTATTTATATATGAAAGTAAAGCAATAAGGTGCTTTTATATAGGGTGTGAGCTTTGATGCAACACTGAATGGAAACTAGCACAGATCGTACACTGATAACTTAAAGATGAGATAAAAAGCATGACAAAGATTAAATAAAGAATGTGTCAAAACTGGCATCTGAATTTTTCATCTCCAGGCTTCTGTGGTGTTTTTGTCTTTTGCTAAAGTGCAGTTTACTAGCTAGGTCAGAAACAGTACAAGAATGTAAAGATGAACATATGTAACAGCACTCTTTTGTTGCTTTATACTCGGAAAGATTTTATCTTTGACAAAATCCGGATTCACCTTTAAAAAAAATCCTTGTAGCTTATAGTTTTTAAATTAGTTTTCAGTTACATCTAGTTTATGCTGTCACTACATAAGTCTCCCATATAAAATGTATTTATTTAATTACACATATTAAAGTCTTTATGTGATAAGATACAGTACGGGTTAATCATACCTTATTCTTCTCCTCTCTGCAAGTTTCATATCTGGTTAGGAGGTAGTGACTGGACATGTCAGCAGCTCTGGCATTTCCAAAATAATGTTGTTTAAACAAAAAGGAGATTATTTTGAGGATGGAAAAGAAACAAAAAGATACAGTGAAAAGAATAATTGTAATTCTTTTTCTTGTGTGTGTGTGTGTGTGTCAGTGTTTACGTGGTCTTCTGTTTGGTCTGCTTGGTGCAAGATTTCCTAATCTGGGTAAAATGAGAATAAACACAAATGACAGATAATGATGTGCAAGATGACACACATGCACTCACACAAAGTCAGACATGATGTTCTAAACAGAAATCAAATTGGCCACAAAATCTTCCATCAAAGCCTGTGAACTACATGTGTAAACATAGATTTGTCTGCCTCAGCAATAAAAAAAGATTTCAATCATTTGCATTTTTGGTGTTTCCTTTCC
>VUQS01055222.1:0-11449 GCA_015108495.1 Heterochromis multidens | reverse complement strand
TCCAAGTCAGATTGAAGTGTCCTCACTTGTTAACATCTGTGTGTGTGTGTATGTGTCTGTTAACCCAGAATAAGCTTCACTTGTTATCTGTGGCAGTTTGGACTAGTTATTATCCAGATATTGAATTAGGCAGTTCCAAGTGAAATATCTCTTTCAGTTTTTTGAGTTGCCAGATTCCAATTCCCAACTAAAATCCATGTATCTGTTTATTATCAGGACCATGACAAGAGGCGGCATCTCTCCCATAAATTCTGCATGACACCAGCAGGAGAGTTTAAGTGGAATGGGTCTATTTATGGCTCTAAGGTCCTGACTATCTCCACATTGAGACTCACTATCATTCAGCTGGAGAACAATGTTCCAGCACCATTCATGCACCCCAACTGGGCATCACACAGGTATAAAAGGGAGTGGAGAACTGGGATATAACAGTAATGTGTCATGTGTTCCACTTGCTTTGTTTTTTTGTTTTTTTGGGGGGGGAGGGGGGTTTGTTTTTGTTTTAACCACAAAAAAATGTTTAGTGGGTACTGGTTTTAGTGCCTTAACTTTCTAGTGAGGTTAACACCTTTCAGTAAATGTATCACCTTTTGTGTCAAAGTGAAAGATAAGTCAGAACTGTGGTATTTTTAACAGATATAAAAGCAAACCATGACCAGACTGTGCACTTAAAAACAAATATTCTATAGCCTAAATCTAAAAGAACCCAGAGTAAAGAAGGAGGTCGAAACATGCTAAGATGTTTTTATTTGTTTCTTTAAAGGACCAATTGGATCAAAGCGGTTCAGATGTGCAGTAAGGCCAGAGAGTTTGCACTGGCTCTGGCCATCCTGGAGTGTGCCATCAAACCTGTGGCTATGCTGCCCATCTGGAAGGACTCACTGGGTCATACAAGGTATGTAAACCTAAATCTTTGTAAACCTATACATACATTATGTATGTGTATTTACTGTGCATACTATACATGCTGCAATCATTTCACAAACACAAATACGTTTGAGTTTTAATGCGAAACATTCAAATACCTTAAAGAACTCAAACAAGCTTTCAGTGCACGTACATGGGGGATGTGCATCCAGTTAACTGGCAGAGCTGATCTTACCCAGATCAGATCAAAAGGCCCACCCTGGCTGTGAGGCATAATATTTAGATTGCAAGTCCACAACCAGCCACCACCCACTCCTGCCTCTACGACTGCTTCAGCAACACAAGGGCTCTTTTAAAGAAGTGATTGTCCAAGATTTCACAAGGTTAGGACCAGAATGTGTGTATGTGTATGCCTGAACTGTTAACATCAAAGTAAGTGAGGGAGAGAGTGGCATTTCAAGGACTTGTATCAGAGTGTGTATATGTGAGGTTTTCATGGAACAGTTTCAATAGTAACTGTCATCTTCTCATCTTTAATCAGAGTTTTCATAAACTCAGGAAACTTTCCAGTGTTTATTTACACCAAATATGAACAATTATTGATATAAAAGAGTTGAAAGGATGAAGTTTTCATGACCCCTCACCGTATATAGTGTTGTTGTGAGCAATAAAGACAATGTTGTTGGTGCAGCATACTATGAACACATAATTTCAGATGCACATTGCTCAAAACAACTTCTTCTCTGCTTCTCTTAGCATAAATATGGAAACATTTAAAACTTACAAGCTGTAAATTAAAAATGGGTTTCAGGTTAAATCGCATGACATCCATGGAGCGTGAGGAGAAAGAAAAAGTGAAGAAAAGGGAGAAGAAGCTGGAGGATGAGGAGACATTGCAACAGGCCACCTGGGTCAAGTACACCTTTCCAATAAAGCACCAGGTAGGTCCCGCACAAACTCATAAATTGCTGCACTTCAACAGATTATTTAAACCCTGGCACATGAATTAGTGAATATATATGAATTATTATAATATATAAACCTGGATAAGCTTATATGTACACACTGAGAATAGCACATCAGTTCAGATTGGACCACATTTAATGTACATTTGTACTTAATACTGTGCAGGAAGACTGGTGTTAAATCACAAATGCCTAAATGGTAAGATAGGCAACCATGTTTAGATGCACTGGTGAAATGAGTTTGCACTGATTTTGATGGTAACTGTAGTGTGCCAGTCTAATCTACGTCTGCATTGAAACTTTAGAGAATGAGTCATTTTAGTGGGAAACACTGATGTGTATGTTTTGCATACGTGCATGAGGGCCGATCAAAGGCTCTTTGATGCAGAAGGTTAAGCTCTGCTGTGAGTCATTTCCCTTAGCAATTAGTGATCAGTGTGCAAATAACTTTATAACCTTAAAGCTCTTTGTATGTTCACCCTCTCAGTTCCCCACCACTTTTTTTCCTTTTAAATGTCTTCGCTTTGCCTTATTCCTCTTTTCTTGCTTACTTTCTTGTCCTAC
Source organism: Heterochromis multidens (assembly GCA_015108495.1). Taxonomy (NCBI): domain Eukaryota; kingdom Metazoa; phylum Chordata; class Actinopteri; order Cichliformes; family Cichlidae; genus Heterochromis; species Heterochromis multidens. Next base: position 9,053 of record VUQS01055222.1, on the reverse strand, counting down.
ATGAAGGTGTGGAAGCAGAAAGGAGAGGAGTATCGCGTTACGGGCTATGGGGGCTGGAGCTGGATCAGTAAGACTTACGTGGCACGGTTTGTCCCCAGACTTCCTGGAAACACCAATGCCAACTACCGCAAAGAACTGGAAGGTCTGGAACAGGAGGCTTTGTGGCATAAATTGTGTTTTTTAGTTATTTGGAATGAAAATTTATTTGATTCTGAGAGATTTGTATCTCATTCAGTTATTTTAACAATGATACAGTGTGTATTGACAGTGAATTAAATTTCTCATTTGATTTATGTTGATCTCATGGAGAGTTTAACATAATTTTTAAAAAGTTTCAAAATTGTGCTCAAATGTATCCAAACTTTACTTAGATTTTCATCAAAAAGCCAATCAAATTCAATTATTGATTTTCTGTCCTGCTAATTTGCCCAGTTAATATTATAGTAATTGTGAGTAGTTTTCCTGCTAAACATAAAAATATAAGGTTTTCCTCTCATTCTGTTGTCCAAAGATGCTAAACTTGGCAAAAAATGTACTCTGCTGGACTTGAGTCGACGGCCTAGTGTAGTTACACCAGAAGCTCAGGGAGCTGCTGCCCCAAGCAGCGAAGCAACAGATGAAGACTCCTCTGGCCTCCCCAAGCCACCGACCAATCAACAGACGTCTAATGAGAAGACGGGCGGAGAAAAGAAAGAAGAGCTGGATGAAAAGGAAAAGGGGAAAGAGGAATTGCCAGCAGATGAGTCACAAACGAAGATGGAAGTGGACTCAACAGACTCACCATCAGATGAAGTGCAAAGTATGACAGAGTGCGACTTAGTGTCTAAATAACACTATGTTCTATTGCATGTACAATATGAGTGGTGATTTACTTTAAACTATTTTATTTCTAATAATTGTAATTCTAATTTCAAAACACATTTACTTTAATACTATTTATACTTTCCAAGCAACTTTAACCTGTCACTGTAAGGATGATATGATGACGTGTCTCAGAATCTAAATTGATTTTCTCTCCAGGGTCCTGTATTCAGGAAGATAAGGCTGCCCTGAAAGAGGAGCCAGCAGAAAGCCTTCAGCGACCTTTTAACTACGATGTGGTGGATGTCAGCAAGGGCTTCCTCACCCGCATTCCCTACAAGAAGAAGGTCAAGTCCTCTAAGCTGGACAGCCTACTGGAACGCAGAGTGAAGCAGCACATTATCGAAGAGAGGCAAAGAGAGCAGGTGTCTGCCTCCAAACCCCAGGATCCTAAACCGGTTTCATCCACATCAACCCCTGCTCTAAGCACTCCGGTCCGGCCACGGTCACCACTCAAGCCCCATGCTCTCACTCAGACACAGCTCACACTGGGCGAAGCTGTGAAAATGGAGGCGAAATCTTCCGCAACACAAACTCCAGGGCAAGGAGAAATTGGAGGACAAAAAGTAGAAGGGGAGAGTCGGGACAAACTCTCTAAAACTACAGATAAGATTGTCACTCCTCTTCCTTCTCCTGTTACAGACTCCACACCCAAAGACAGTAGCAGTACAGGTACAGGTGAAAATTCAGATTCACCACAAAACCAAACCACCTCCGCGCCCCATAAACTGGAGGAAAATGAAAGGACTACGGGGCCAAATGAAACTAGTTCAGAGCAAGAGGCTTTTAAACTGCCCGATGTGCAAGAAACAACAGCTAGTTCTTTAGAGCAACAAGCAGACTGTGTAGCATCAGATGTTACCAAGGCTGCACATACTGAGAATGAAGGGTCTGAGGAAGCCAAATTAAAATTGAACGCTGAAGTGACATTTACAAGTGTTCTTGACCAAAAAAGCAGTCAAGACACAGCTCCTTTAAAACCGATTCAGCAAAACACAGAAGTTTTAGACTCAGTGCATTCAAGCACAGAGGAAAATGGCATGGTGCCAGAGGATAATCAAGACAATATGCAAGACATTGGAGATGGTAGGACTGTAGGTGAGAGCACTCCCGAGCCAGTATCTCCTCTCCCTCAGGTAAATGGTAATGACGGTTTAGGGAGTGAAAACATGTTGAGTAACTCTGTGATGAGCTCAAATAATGGCGTGCTCAACAACAGGCCTCAGGCCAAGGTGAACAGTATTGGGAAAGATGAAGAACAACGGCTTGCTGTGTCGCTGAAAGACACCACGCAGCAAAAGCCTTTAGTGAATGGGGATCTTGCTTCTTTAAATGATAGTACAGAGGTTAGGGTAAAAGAACAGTGTTTAGCTTCTAAGGTAGAGGCGGAGAGCAAGATTACAAATTTGGACCAAGATTACAAACCTCCACTGAAGAAAACAAAGCTGGAAAACAACATAGACACACCTGCAGCTCATACTCCAAATGTTCACAACAGCACATCATCTTTTCAGTGTGTAGAGACCAAACCCAGTCCTGGCATCAAGATCATAAGAATGGCTCCCTCTCCTATACCTTCAGCAGAGGAGTCGAGTCTGAGCGACGACTTTGCAGAGGAGAATGGTAACGGTGGGTCGACAGAACCAGTCAAGACCATCATCACCCAGGTAACCACAACCTCCACCACCACTACCACCACAGTAGTTTCCACTGAGATGAGGACAGCTAAGGTGCCGTCAAAGACATCTGGAGAATTGGCAGTGCCTGTGGTGTCAACAACAGAGAGCAGCGCCGTGTCTACCCTTACAACCATGACCAAAACAACTGTGACCAAAATCTTCTCACCGGGGCTCGATGGTCAGTCTGAAGACAGTCAGAGTGAAATGGTGACACAAGAGCAGAAAACAATGCTCTCAGCTTCTGTGGGTGAGTCAACTACTGACACTAGTGGTAAAATGTCAGTTTCATCTGTTATCGTGAGCGAGGAGGACTCTTCATCAACAAAGGGCCGTGTGCGCCTCCTCAAATTCTCCCGCACCAAGAAGACGCGCTCGGACACAGCTCTTCCCTCTTACTGCAAGTTTGTCACCAAGAGCAGCCGGAAGAGTATTTTTGTACTTCCGCATGATGACTTAAAGATCCTGGCCAGGCGAGGTGGATTCCGCGAGGTGCCAGTGTTTAGTTACAATGCTAAGCCAGCACTGGATATCTGGCCATATCCTTCGCCCAGGCCTACATTTGGCGTCACCTGGAGGTAAGGTCACGCTCTCAGTTTATCTTCCTCACACACTTCTTACCTGCTGTCCTCTCTCCCTGAGGCCAATGTGTTGTTAAATTGTATTAGCTGTATTGACCCTTGTAAATATGATGCATGTCACTTTGTGCGGAAATAAAAGTGCATCAGAGGAAGCCAGGTGATCTTTCCCACCTTGAAGAGACATTGCCAGTTCATCATCATCATCATTTATTCCTTTGCTTTAAGAGGTGTCTCCAGCAGTGAAAGCTACTCAGGAGTTTACTCTTGTTTTGCTCCTGTTTTTATTATTTCCGAGTATTAGTTCTAGCCTGGGTTCAGTGCTGGTGGTGATAACAGTTGTTTTCTAGCAGTTTCTACTGTTAGATGTCTGCCACATCTACTGTTCCATTGGCATCTCAGCTTCTTCTTCTCCAGATGGACTCAGGGCACACTCATCTTGTGGCACTAATTGGTATTGCATGAAAGTATTGGCCATATCTTTTTACAGAAAACTGAAAAACTCAGTAAAAAGGCACCCTGAACATAACCTCATAGCTGTTGTTACTTCCCAGTTTGTTAATAGTTTTAGTTCATTTTGGAGGGTTGTAAACTATTATAAATTGTGAGTGCCTTTAATTGGTCATTCAAAATTGGATAGAAGTGTGAATGGTTATCTGTCACTCTGCCTTAGCCCTGTAATAGACTGGTGACCTGTCCAGGGTGTACCCCGCCTCTTGCCCTGTGATAGCTGGGATAGGCTCCAGCCCCACCATGACCCGATATTGGATAGGCAGAAGATGGATGGCCACAGGAAGCCAATCCAAATGCATAAGATAGGCACACAGAGAAAAGATCAAAGTCTTTAAACAAAGGGACTTTGAATCGTCAGTCACCATGAATGTACTATTGGACACTGAATACTTTAATACAACTGGGAGATTCAATACATAAAGGCCACATTTAAATTTTGATAAACATGACATATTGGTTTTAATTTTTTATTAAAAAAAAACATTAATGGCCGTTCAGGGGGAGCATATTTCAAAATATAAAATGCAAGGACATCCCATTATGTTCATAAATGTGTAAATACCCGCTGTGGTAACCACTTTGGGATGAGATCAGGGTGCTGCAGTGGTTATCACTGTTGCCTTACTGCAAGAAGTTTCTTGGTTCAAACTCAGCTGGAGCCTTTCGGTAGAGTTTATGATATCCCACAGTTTAAAAATGTGCTTGTTATGTTAACTGGTGATTCTACCCGCTGTGAATAAGGGAGCAGCCGAAAGGAGCTTTTTATTTAGATTTTAGAGGAGCGCAATCATTAACCAAAACTGTATCCCATGAAACTGGAGTCACAAATATATGGCCTTTGAACATCACAGTACAACCAGGAGTTATCCACTTTCATCAAATATTGTCAGCTTCAGCTTTGGCCAGTTTCATATTAACAGCAGCTGATTCTGTCCAACAGTGTTCCAGTTCTTAAGTGTTCTTAATGAATTCTTTTTACTGGACTTTTCATTTCTCTTGAAATGTAATAGCCAGGAAATGAGCTCAAATATGCAGTATTTCACAGCGTAATCTCTGTAACCACACTTAGTTTTCCTAAGAAGAAAACTTAAGTAATGATAACCAGAGCATGAGCGTGACACAGTGCGTAATAATGTCTGTGTCACTAAGTGATTCTTGTAGGATTATACACAGGCAGTCTGTGTTTTTGATTTTAGAAGCACTTGTTTTTTTAACAGCTTTACTTAAAAAATAAATGCATTGTTTACAAAAGGGTTGCTAATAATTTCCTCCATCCTTCCCCTTTAAACCTTTTCCCTGCTTTGGCAGAGTGCCATGTCCTGTTGATTTATTGTTCGTTATGTCTTCACCCTTCCTGTCTGCCGTTCGTGGTTTTGGCCTCGGGTGATGCTGTAGCTCTGACTCTGGTGTCATACAGGGACCTCTGGTTATTTTGACCAGACCTCAGAGTTCCAAAGCAGACATGAATCATCCGGTGGTCGGAGAGGTGTCACGATGTTCGCTTTGCTCGCTGACCAAACCCTGCAACCCAGGCATATTTTTCCGCCTGCGGTTACACATGGGAAAGGGAATATCCACCAGACCCCGTACACACAATCAGCCTTGTGATGATCGTGTTTTTTCAGATGTTTAAGATGCTGTAAATGACTATATCCAAATGCCAACTTCATTGTCAGTGAAGTCATAATGATATAAGGAAGGAATTTTTCTTCTTTTGGAAATAGTTCATTGATGGATGACATCCTGTTGTCTAATTCTAGACTGAGAACAGTCTGTTATGCCCAGAATTGTTGACTAAATTTAAAAGGACAATCTAAATGCACGTGTTTAATTTGCCTTTTAGAAATAAATAGCCCCACAGCAATTTGTTCTGTTCTTCTCGTGGAAACAGCCATGAAGTGACAACATCACCAACAACCCTCGCCTGTTTTTACTCTGTCGCTTCCAGTTCCATGGTCATATTTTCTGTAACTCTGAGTCAGCCATTATGGTATGACCTTAAGTATTGATTAAAATATTAATTTACAGTATACAACAACAAGAATAGCAGCACAGTGGTGCTGTGAAAGGAGCAAAAAGACTCCTGGTTCCCCCTTCCTGATGAGCTGGGGCATATCTGTTTGCATTATTTGTGTGCATTATTGTGATAGACAGTATAATGATAGACTTGCAAGTGGTCCATGGTGCACACTGTCTCCTGCCTTTTGACAGCTGGGTTAGGCCTGAGCCCCCCGCAATGCTAAGCAGTTAGGAAAATGGATGGATGTATACCACAGACATTTACTGTAGTTCTGGCAAATGTTCAGTCGCATTTATCTGTGGATAATACTTGAACCTCTGGTTGTTACATCTAGGTATCGGCTGCAGACGGTGAAGTCTATGGCTGGAGTGAGCCTCATGCTGAGACTCCTGTGGGCCTGTCTGAGATGGGACGACATGGCCGTAAAACCGTCCGCTGCTGTCGGCACCACGCGTACAGGTAGACCTTCAATAGTTCCAAACTTCCAAAGCTGTTCATCCATTTTTCTGGGAGAATTGGGAACAAACTCCTACAGAGATGTTATGTTCAAATAGGTGCTTGAAAATGGAGTTTGGGTAATAAAAGTCATTTTCTTGTTATTATTATGTATATTTTTTTCATTTTCAGGTAAGTTCTGACTTTGGAGCATTTTATGTAAATTGTTTGTTTTTAAATACTTTTGTTACCTAACTTCTTAGCCATGTTAATCTTTCCTGTTAGTGTATCAGGAAAAGCCAGTACAACTGCTGACTTCCCAAAAATTCCAACTTTTAGCTTTTCTGCTTCTCAACACCCTATCTTTCTATATTTACTTAAACTCCTTATCCCTGTGCTAGTCCCCCCCCTCCAAAAAAAACAAAACAAAACAAAAAAAAAAACAATAGCATATGCAAAAAAATTAATCCCTTCAGTCTCATTTTTGGGCATTACTGTTTTTATTTTGGAGTGCATTTCCTCCATCTTTTCGGGCTTTCCTCCTCATCACCATACCAACCCAGCCCTATCCCCACTCATTGCTACAGAGACATCAGATACTGAAATCACCACCACAGAGATCATAAAGCGCCGCGATGTGGGACCATACGGCATCCGTTCAGAGTACTGCATACGCAAAATCATCTGCCCCCTTGGAGTGCCAGAAACTCCAAAAGGTAAAATGCAATTTAATTTTTTCACATTTACAAAAACAGAAGAGTAAGAGGGATGTTTGAGCATAAATGAAAATAGTCCGCTTGCTATAATATTTTTGTGTGATGTGGTTTTTCCTTTTAAAAGTCAAAACTGTAATTCAGAGTAGGGAAATTGTGGTTCTTCAGTCATATATTTCTTTTTCTCCCAATCAAACACAATCTGCAACTATTACGTTAACCTGTTGTTAATAACAGAAATAGACTAACCTGTTTTGAACTTTTGAACTGTGTAAATAAAACCGTACTAATTAAAAATAGTACAAAGATAACATCCTAAATTCTTAAAGAAAGAGGGGCCCTGTTCTACTATCTTATACCAAATGTAATTCCAAATTATTGTCATTCATTTATTCATCTTTCTGCCAGAAACCCACACCCCTCAGAGGAAGGGTCTGCGATCCAGTGCCTTGCGCCCCAAGAAGCCTGAGCCTGCCAAGCAGACTGGCCCAGTGGTGATCGAGACCTGGGTCGCCGAGGAGGAGCTGGACCTCTGGGAGATTAGAGCCTTCTCAGAAAGGTCAGGGAGTCAAAGGTCACAAGTTTCGGCATAATATGTTTACACTTTCTATGTACTATTGATTATATCAGTCAATTTATAAACACGTCATACTGCAGAGCCAGATATTATTCAGGAAGGCATGTCGAAATATTCTTCTGACTCAGCTAGAAGTAAATCGCCTTGTCAGATTTGTGTGAGATATGTTGGAAGGTCTAAAGGTTGATCTTAGTGGAGGTTATTTTTTTCTTTTAGTATTTAACTCCATCACCCCAGTCATCAAGCTCACTTATTATTATTACTTGAAAAATACATCAAAAGATTTATATTTTTTAATGGCTAGAATGTAACTTTTTCCAGTTATTCCACTTTTTATTTTTCCTATTTTTTCTTGACACTCATTTTACAGGGTGGAGAAAGAGAAAGCTCAGGCAGCTGAGCAGGCCAAGGTGAGTGAGGTTCAGTTCTCTAAGTGTATTTGTTCATTTTTACCAGAAGTTATTTTAAATGAGCCTTTTTTTCAAATTTGTTCTTGTTAAGCTTTTGTCTTTTGTGAGAGTTAAAAAAAAAAAAAAAAAAGGACATCTATGGACCCAGTCGGGGATGGCACTCACTTAATATTACTGAGCAATAAGAACCAGGCCAAAAATAATAAACAATTAAATATGGGTGTTAAAGTCCAGGTCATGTAATTTTATCGTCTTTTTTTTAAATTAATGTACTGATCAACTTATTTATCATTTCAGAAACGTCTTGAGCAGAAACCAGGCTCAGTCACAGCAACCCCAACAGGGACTCCTGCAACACCTGCTGCCACACCCAAAGTGATCGTTGGTTCACTGTCCGGCCAGGGCACACCCAGTACCAAGGTGGTACTATCCACCAAGATGGGGACCCCTGTCACATTCCAGCAGAACAAGAACTTCCAGCAGTCGTTTGCCACCTGGGTGAAGCAGGGTCAAAGCACACAAGGTACTTTACAGTGTTACTAATAATCGGCATTTGAAGTATTTTTTATAATGCCCCAAAAACCAAATTAAGGGGTAGGGCCTATCAGAACAAAGCTTAATAACTGTTAAAAATGACCTGTATAAGAATGTGAAGCAATTGCTGGTATTAATAGGTTGTTTTTGGGGGGTGAACCAATTCTAACATAATCTTGGTTGTGTTTAAGAGTCTGTGGAGTGATTTCTGTGTGAAGGATTCTGGGCAGATTTTGTACAATATCCAAAGGTTGTGAGAGTTTCCACACGACCCCAACGACACCTGACATTATGTTAGAATTGGATTTGTTTTAGAGCTACACTACTGGTCAAAAATTTTAGAACACCCCAATTTTTCCAGTTATTTATTGCAATTCAAGTCATTCAAGTCCAATGAATAGCTTGAAATGGTACAAAGGTAAGTGGTGAATTGCCAGAGGTTAACAAAAAAGGTTAGATTACCCAAAACTGAAAAATAATGTACATTTCAGAATTATACAAAAAGGCCTTTTTCATTGAACACAAAATGGGTTAACAGTTTAAAGCTGTTCTGCAGCAATGGAGGTTGAGCAAACCTTGAAAGCTGGTGCTACTAATTCCTACAGGTGTTCCAACTTTTCTGGATTACTTACAATCCCCTCTGTCTGCATAAAAGCAGTGTTGGAACACACTGGTACCATACCCTCGTGAGCATCAGTTGAACAGTATTGTACTGCAGAAAGTAGTGTGTTGCTAC
>VUQS01055221.1:0-12421 GCA_015108495.1 Heterochromis multidens | reverse complement strand
GACCATGCAGCCCATTTTTCTTCAAGTGCCTCCTTATTGTGCATCTTGAAACAGCCACACCACTTTTTTTCAGAGTCCTGTATGTCAGCTGAGGTTATTTGGGGTTTGTTTTTTTTGTATCCCAAACAAATTTTCTGGCAGTTGTAGCTGAAATTTTTGTTGGCCTACGTGACTGTGGCTTGGTTTCAACAGAATCCCTCATTTTCCACTTCTTATTTAGAGTTTGGACACTGCTGATTGGCATTTTCAATTCCCTGGATATCTTTGTATATCCTTGTCCTGTTTTCTAAAGTTCAACTATCTTCTCCTGCAGATCCTTTGATAATTCTTTTGCATTCCTCATGGCTCAGAATCCAACAATGTCAGTGCAGCACTGAATGAAACATGCAGCGGTCTGTCTGCAGCCCAGAAACTCACTAACTTTTTATACACACACACTAATTACAAGCAGACAGATCACAGGTGAGGATGGTTACCTTTAGTAGTCATTTAAACCTGTGTGTGTCAACTTGTGTGTTTGTTATCATGCCAAAACTTCCAGGGTATGTAAACTTATGAGCACAACTGTAAGTAATCAACTGAGGGAGTTTTATGGTGATATCCACTTGATAGATTTGTATCTTTTGTACCTTTAGTGACACCCTATAAAACTATCCTTGTCATCTGTGTTGTATTGTTCTGTATTTCAGTGCCTCCAGGTGCTCCAGAAACTGACCTACAACACTCGCATCTTCCAGTCCTCAAGCTACATCCATGAGCTTATCACTTTTCTCATGACCAACATGTAAGAAACACATCTCATCTCTGCCTGTACATTATGCTGAATTACTGCTCTTTATGTTTGGATTTCAATTAACCTGATTACCAATGGTCTTTCATCACAGCCAATCTCACAGTGATGATGTTGTCATGTCATGTCTGGGCCTCTTGGCCAATCTTTGTCGTGACAACCTCTCAGTGCAGAACTACATCAAGTCTCTGGTGAGTTCCTGCTGGATCACATAAAGGAGGAAGATGGTGATGGTGTTTTGGCTTTCACTATCAGTTCAAACACAGAAGAGATAAAGAGCAGAAATAATTTCCTGTTTTACTCACCAGCAGCAGAAAGTTTTAGATGTTGCATTTTTGCATGATGCATTAAACTTTGTTAAATTCCAGTAAAAGAAAAGCATTTTGAATCCACTCTTGGGAGTAATTGCATAAAGGTTAAATCCTGCTAAAGTTAAAGGACAGAAATTTAAATATGTTTCTTCTGGCCTGCAGTGCTTGTTATCCTTCCAGATCATTCTGGTGTGAGTTGCTGCCTTCTTTAACTAGAATAGAACTAGATTAGATGAAAAATAAAATCTTTCTACCAAACTGCACCTACATACCAACCATATCAGTTTGTCGAATGAAGATCTGACTTTACTAATGGTCAGGACGGGATTAAAACATTAATTATTTAAATTCATTAATTTAAATTAAACATTAGTGCTGGCTGAGCTGTAATGCTAGCTATGTGCCATTAAAATGTCTTTAGCTGTGGTGCATTGCTGCAGTAAATTGTGGTGAAGGAGCCTAAACAAGTACTGAATGCATAGTTACCTCTACCAACGAGGTCATGGTTTTGGTAGCATTTCTGTGCGTGTTATTCTGTCTGTCTGTAAACACAATAGCTTGGAAAGTTTTGAATGAATTCTGATAAAACTTTGTAGGGGTGTAGACTGGGCTCATGTTAGCAATCCATTAAAATTTGGCTTCCATCCACAAAGGTCTTCAAGGTGAACCTAATGATTTATTGTTTGAAAATGGACAAAGGTCAAAGTAATAATAATGTTATATAGAGCTATTTAAAATGACAATAGGTTTTCAGACTGGCAAGAACATTTTGGCATGGGATGATTTTTGGGTATTGTTGGTAAATTTTATTATGACTTTGTTATGTACAAAATGAATATATACAAAATACAATACTGTTCCCTTAAAAGTAAATACTGCCCAGAGAGTGAGCTGCCTTGGCAGAGGTTTGCGCTCTCGGAGTGCTTCTTGTTGAATATATTTTTCAGAATTTGGACATTTCTGTATTGTAAATCCATTCTGATTAATCTTTGGAGATATTCTAATAATTGGAGATACTGGATTTCTGATTTTGATGAGCTATAAGTCACAATCATTAAAATGAAACCAAAAAGGGCCAGAAGTATTTCAAATTATATGTAATCAATATAGGATACATGAAAGTTTACCTTTTGGAATTAAATAATAATTTTAAAAAACTCTTTTGCAATATTCTCATTTTTTGAGATGCACATATTTTTTTGTCCACATGCATCTATTTTGGTCACCAATGTGAGTGAAACTGAGTATGGTTTTTTTTTTTTTTTTTTTTGGACAACGTGAAGCCGTTTTATCGCACATTGATCAACTTCCTGGCTCACAACAGCCTGACTGTGGTGGTCTTCACATTGTCCATACTGGCCAGCCTCACTCTGAACGAGAAGGTTGGAGAGAAGGTAGGTGAACTCTGCTGGGGTCTACTTTCACTTTTTTATTGCTGATTAAACAATGTGCTGCGACAGGCTGCTATTAACAAAGTGACTAAAGATACAATTTAAAATTAGTCAGCTGCCTTTTTTATGCTTGAATGATTCAGAGGTCAGTGTTTAGTGGCTTAAGAAACAAAAACATTCCTCTGAAAATGGTCAGGAACATGCACACAGATTAGATTGAAAATGAGTGAAAAAGCAGCCACTGCCCAAAGAAAGACTTTGAAAGACCTTCAGAAAGTTTTTACAACTATTCCTCAAGACCACTTAAAAAAATTACAAGGAAGTCTGGCTTCTTGGAAGTAAAATGTCATGAAATGAGGGGTGATTCAAGACTTAATAAATAGCTAGATTTTTTTCCCCAACAGATGAAACAACTGTTCCTTTTTTTGTTTGCTCCTCTTTTCTCTTCTCGTTTTTATTTATATGTTAGACAGTAAACAGCACTCATGCTGATTCATTTAATTGCCTCTCTCTAATCTCTGTGTGATTTCCTGGTAGCTTTTTGACGCAAAAAACATCCACCAGACATTCCAGCTCGTGTTCAACATCATCGTGAATGGTGATGGTACTCTGACGAGAAAATACTCAGTTGACCTTTTGGTTGACCTGTTGAAGAATCCTAAAATAGCAGATTATCTTACGAGGTATGCAGACGTTTCAGAGCAGTTTTCTTCAGAGGCTGCTTTAAAACTCTTTCTGAAAACCATTTGTATATTTCCAGGTATCCACACTTCTCAGCATGTGTGTCTCAAGTTTTAGGCCTGCTGCATTTAAAAGACCCAGACCCTGCAGCCAAGGTGAGAGGAGACAAATATAATAAGCCACACAAGCTGCTCTTTACTGTATATGTTTCTTATATTCACTGAAACGCTTATCGTCTGTCTACGTGTTTCACAGTGTGCATCAGATGTGATGTGCTGTAGCTGACGTTACCACTGACTATTTTGTGGTAACAGAGACCTTTTTAAATTTTATTTTTAACAGTAGAGCAGTGATGATAAAAAGAGGAACACATGGGGGAAGGGCGGCATGCAATAAACTACCTGCAGAGAAATATGTAGAGTAAAGAGGCTTTAGTTATATATGACAGTAAAGTCAGAATAGGTCAATAAGTAATAAATAAATTTAAATACTTTGCTCAAAAAAAAGTAACACTCAGTTAAACTTCAGGGATATCAGTCTGTCCAGTTGGGAAGCAGAAACCTTTGTGAATCCATTTCACCTGCTTTGGTGCAAATTAAAGTGACAGCAGGTGCACTGGAGAGGCAAAAACAAGCCAACCATCGAAAAGGGGATGTTTTAGTAGGGGATGTTTTACCACAGACCACTGCTCTTTCCTCATCCCTGACTCATTGTCCTTTAGTTTTGTTCTTTCATAGTTGTTGTTGTTGTCGTCACTGCTGGTAACATGAGATAGTACTGCAGTCCATTCAGGTTGTACGTGTAGCCCAGCTTCTCCAGGGTGGCACATCCATATGGGGCCAGTAAGGGGCAGTTTTTTCAGAGTTTCCACGGAAGTGACGACTGTTTAAAGTACAAACAAATTCAGGTACAAAAATATAGATAAATCATCTATCTCACTCTCACTCTACACCCCTACACAGTTTCATCAGAATTCATTCAAAACTTTTCGAGCTATCGTGTTTACACACAGAATAACACACATGCAAACACTACCAAAAAACTGAAACTGAAAAACTAAACTGAAATGAAGAAATCCACTCTTAATAGCTGAAACTAAACTGAACTAAAAAGAAAAATTCTAAATAATTACACACTGTTCAGGAGTTTAAACAGAAACTAAAATTGACCTGTAAATTCAGGAAAGCACAAACCACAGACAGAAGAGGAAGCGAGGCGGTGGCTTCATGTCACTTTGGTTGCGTTTGACGTTTGTAAGTGAAAAATAAATAAAAAGCTATACAAACTTTAACAAACAATAAAATTATGTTTAACTGGTTCATAGTTGGTTTGCAAACCATCTGGAAACATTAGTTGAAAAGCTGTTGGAAATTTGTTACTTGGTTATTATTTGGTGGATGGTTTAAATCACAAGACTGAACTTGTTCAGTTTTTCTTTCATTTTTCAAGTTTTGCTTTTTATTATCTTTAAGGCTGAGGAACTAAAAATACTTGCGTTTTAGGAACAGATTATGGTTTGGGTTAAAATGTCAGGAGTTAGAAGTGAAACTAGTCACACTGTTAACGTGACACATGTCACAAAAGCAAAGGCAAAGGTCACCATTTAGTTAAAGCCAGCAGCTTTTTTATAACACGTTAAATAAAACAAACACATTATACATACATACACTTACATAAACATAAATATAAACATAAAGAAATATGAAAATTATTTAAAGAATTAAAAACATTATAATAATTAACTATCAATTCACTATTAATAATAAATCTATCAGATATTCAGGTTCCGATGACACAAAAGAGAGAAAAGTAGCAAACTAACACATTTACTGCTGCTGGATACAGAAACAGTGAATGTTTGGTTCTTTTTTTATTAGATTTATTTTCAGTTGATTCACTGACAGTATAAGCTGGAAGCAAGTTACTGTAGTACTTTAAGGTAGTGTTGAAACTTGGGTGTTATAATCTGAAGTTTATAAGATTGTAAACATCCTCCAGGCTGCTGTGTTTCAGATTGAGGACACAGATGGAAATGGAAATGCTTCTGTTACTTACTCTGCGTATGATAACTCTACTGCTCTACTCTTAATGAGTATCCAACATTCTAACAGTATATGACAGAAAATAAGGAAAAGCATAATCGGTCTGTATAATTTACTGTTTAATTGTACACTCTCCTCCCTCTGCATCCTTCTTTTTGGGGAATGGGGAAACCCTTTGGTAGGTCAAGCTCAGCTACCAAAACCTTCATCTTGATTTGTGTGTTGTGTGTGTTGTTTGCAGGTGTTAGAGCTTCTCCTGGCCATGTGCAGTGTTTCAGGTCTGCGCTTGCTCCTGTGCGAGGTGGTTTTCAAACCGGTGGGACCCAAACTTAGAGCTGCAGGACTGGACGGTGGACGTAAGGCTCAGTGTGGGCTGGCTCTGGTGCAGTGGCTGAGCTCACCCATGGAGGGCGGTGAATCTTGCTCTCTGCAGGTCCTGCGGCTGTTGAATGAGCTGCTGGAGGTACGGCAGCCCCACTGGGACACAGGGAAGTGCTCTAACGTAACGTATAAAGAGCTTTGATGCAATAGTGAGGGTTTGGACAAGTGACAGAACGGGTCTGTAGCTTCAGTACTTTTATTTTGATTATCTGGAAGCCACAGTCTAATGAAAATAAAATTTGGTAAGGTGTCCAGCCCTCCTCTGGTGTGACTTCCAAGTCTAGTAGATCCAGGAAAATGCTACATCCATTTCTCTTACTATTTTCTCCATCTAGGAGGTGTTGGGAGCAGAGAGCACGTCTGATTGTACACTGACCTTTGTGGAAATGTTGCTTCCAGTCCTGTTAGGACTGCTGAAGGGCCTCGATCCCGCACAGGGAGACACTCACCTGAGAAAACACTACCTCCGTATCATCCACGTCACCAGCCTGCTGCTCAATATCCTTCGCATGACTCTGTCGCCCTGCAGTTTGTCTGTATCTGCATGTGTCTGTCTGCTTTGAAGCCTTAACTTTTCCACCCCTTTGCACCAAGGACGCCACCAGATCTTTGGTGTCCCGTCAGGTGAGCGCTCAGCTCTGTCTCTCACAGGTTGAAGCTCTCCTTTCGTGTTGCCATAGCAACAGCCCCCTCAGCTGCCTGCCTCCCAGCTCTGATGACGATCTCAGGTGAGTGAAAGCTCTGACTGCTGGGTTTGCTGGGTCTGCATCATACAAACACATCATGCTCAGATTTTTCTGGGTTCACATGACTTCAGAGCAGTGAGGGAAGCCGTGGGATTTTGTGACAGTACATCATTAATGCAACATACATCTACGTGTCCTCACGTAGCCTCTAAAAATCTTTTAAAAACCCTGCTCAGTCAGCTACACTTCATTCACTGGTTTCCAGATGGTGGTTGTTATGAAACTTGACACACTGGCCCTGATTGACTGCAATGACAATGATTGACAAGTGAGTTGAAACATGATGATCATAGCACTGAATTATATAACAGATATGAGCAAAGTAATGCAGCATGATGTACTGTGATATAAACAATCCACTAAATTCTGTATCAACTTTTATTTTATAGATTTAACTTTAGATTTAAAGTGTAGTTTAGTGGAGTGGACTACAAGTCCAGTGAGCAGAATAGCAGTACAGACTTTCTACAGTCATTCACTTCATGGTCTACAGAGGCAAACATCCTCTTTAATAGAAACGTATCCCTTCCAAAAGATCTGAACCAGAGGCAGTTAGACCTTTGTTAGATTGTTTGGAACAAGGTTATTTAGTTTAGTTAAGTTAAGCTAAACTAAAAACTCAAACTACATGTGAAGAAAACTTTTAGTTAATTATAATAAAAATAAAAACTAGACTTTTTTAAAAGTTAAAACTAACTGAAACGACTTTGGGAACTTGGAAAACTAATTAAAATAAAATAAAAATATGAAGGTAATATCTAAAATTAGTTTTAATACTTGTTAATCTGGTAAAATTTGTTATCATAACTTAGCTGATGAGGCTTTGATGGATGTGTTTATTGAGACTTTGGATGTCTGCAAGACTGAGAGTCAACTGCTTTCAAAAAAGCTTTTTAAAAAGACCTAAAGACACTGACCCTAGCCAAAGGCAAAACTAGAGAAAAAACAGTCAGAAAAGATGAGGAGGGAAAAAATGTCAGTGGCAACCGACTCTGTTACTTAACTGACCAGATCACTATCCCAAAAGTTTAACTGACTTGATGCTAAACTCTGGTTAAAAAGTGTTCCTTTAATTATTTTGAGCAGTGTATAAAGCTGGTAAAAGTAGCTGTCACCCTAAGCCTGAGACATCATTAAAAGAAAGCTTTTCATGATAAATTAAAGTGCTCATAGAGGCAGTGTTACATTACTATGAGTTCATTTTGCTTTGTGTATGTGTGTTTGTGCTTTTTGTTTCAGTCAGGTGTGTGCAGAAGCTCTGCTGAAGGCTCTGGAGTTGATGAGCAAACTGAGACAACATGTGAAAGACATGGAGACCAGCTTCTACAGGATGCTGCAGGTAAACCCTGATATTATTTACCTTCCGTGGGATGTTACGTGCTGAACGATGCATTCAGTGGAAACGGGCCATTAGTCTCTCTGTTTTTAACCCTCAGGACCAGAGGATAGTGACCCCCCTCTCTCTGGCCCTCACGTCCCACCACAGAGACCATGTGCAAACCGGCCTCTC
This sequence comes from Heterochromis multidens, assembly GCA_015108495.1. Classification (NCBI taxonomy): domain Eukaryota; kingdom Metazoa; phylum Chordata; class Actinopteri; order Cichliformes; family Cichlidae; genus Heterochromis; species Heterochromis multidens. The sequence goes on along the minus strand of VUQS01055221.1, from coordinate 4,569 downwards.
TCTGCTGTTTGAAGCCACTCCCCTCCCAGACTTCCCCTCACTCGTGTGAGTCTCATGCTCAAAACAGCACATTTTTATCTAGAAAATTTAATTTCAATTTAATTTTGTGAACTGTGGATAAAATATTTTCATTTTTCTCAAGTCTGGGAGAAAGTATCGCCGCCAACAACGCTTATTGCCAGCGGGAGGCCGAGCTGTCTGTGAAGCGTGTGGCAGTGCAGGAAGTCCCGCCTCCCAGGACAAACATCAGCACGCTGGACTCTTCCAGTGTTTCCAGCAAAAGTGTCCACAGTCTGGTAGAGAAGATTCAGAATGGGCTGGAGGTACAGTATGCAGGAGTGTTGCAGCATTTTCCAAGACCAAGATGAAGCATTTCCTTCTCTCTTGTTTGAACAGATTTATTTTGATCTTCTGGTGATTTGCTTCTTGAGGTTAATTTTCATTCAAAGTTTTTAACTTGGCCGCCTCATAGCAGCTGCTCTAGCTTCAATAACGAGATCTAAATGCTGGATCCAAAATTCATCAGATATTTCCTCAAATGGAAATTTACATCCTCTCACAGAAAAGCGAGCAGTCCAAAAACCTGTACAGTTTACTCTTTCTGTTACAGCCATAAACCTCCATAAAGTTCCAAAAAGGTCCACAAACCTTTTCAAACACACCTTTTTTATTTATACTTAAATATATTTTGTATTATTAACATTAACCAGTTATAGTCTGAGATTCGTTAAAGATTAGTTCCAGTGTTTACAGTGTGAAATCTCTGATTAACTTTTGGAGACAGGTTATAGTACTGATATGCATCAAAAGGAGTAGGATTAAATAAGTTTATACTTCATCCTCCTCTTTTTCGAGCATTGAGCGGTAAAGTGTTATTGGAGGCAACTCAGTGTCCTTTTTCCTTTGTTTACCTGTCTATGGTGCACTTCTGTTGCTTGTTTTTATTTACATGTTTGAAATCAATCAATCAAATATGATGCCCCTTCTCAATCAGGTGTTTGTGAGGTTCTGCTCATGAACGGATGCTGATGTGTTTTTACCAAACTTCTGAGCTGTAGATTTTTAAACATTCAGTTCAGACGAAATTTAAGTTGTTCAAAGGACACATTATTTTGTTTTAATATGGTTATTTCAAACTGAATAAAAAAACATAATAAAAATAAAACAAAAACTAATATTTATCGAAAACAACATGGGTCACAGCCCACACTTTGGGAGTCAGTGGCTTAGGAGGTAAGAGATAAAAATGCGATAAAGATTATGTTACAGTGACCTTCAGATCAACACCTGGCGATTGTGGCGGAGTTGTGCGAGGCGCACGGTCAGCTACTCTGGATTGTTTTTGTTTTAAACCTGATTAACCGACAAGCGGAGGGACCAAAACAAAGTAATCAGATGAAGGATGCTTTGCAAAAACTAGTGAGGATAACAGATGCTACTAAAGGATCAGGATACACAGCTGGTAATGCATGGTCGACTTAAACAAAACAGCATGGCCTCTGGGATGGCTTGTTGGCTCACAATGTGAGGTCCTTGCAGCACTACATTCACTAGTCATACACCAAAAGGAAGAAAGCGCCATCTTGTGGTGCATTTCAGCAATTAAAAATTAGCTATTAAGTGATTTAACCTCGTCAAGACCACTACCAGGTTACCCGTGACCTGGTTAGGGTTTTTTTGTTTGTTTTACTTACAGTAATATGCAAATTTTCATTCACTAGAAGATGTTACCTTTCAAATGAAGTCTGATGCATTCATTTTGGCATTACAGTTATTCTGTTAAAAGCTTTTTCCATTTGGGCCCAAATGTAGGGATATTCTATTATTTTTGCTCTGTTTCTTTGTGTTAACCTGTTCCTCTAAAATGTGGTGGGACACTCATTCCCAACCACGTGCATCTCGTACATCCATGTTTAACTTTTATTTTGAAATATTTTGAGGACCAAAATGTTTTTTGTTTTTTTTTTGTAGGTCAAAAAAGGAAAACTTTACTTGGGAATACTACTAATGAATGAAATGTCTTAAATTACATAAACAAATATTTAATACATTGTTAAGATTTATAATGTGGTTATAAGCTGTGCCAACATGTAATTCACAGTGCAGTTTAGCCCAATGGTTTCCAGGCTAAAGGTGCTGTCCGAAGATTAAAATATTAGAAACTGATATTATTTTTCACTTTATTTATTTACTGGATTATTTGATCTCTTCGGCGCCCTAAAAACTCAGGATCACAAATAAATATTTCCTTTTTTTAAGGGGTTAGAGGTCATAAAGTTTGGGAATATCTGGCGTAACCACAGAAAACAGTTACTGTCTCAGCACTATCACCATTTCCAATTTAAAAATAAAAACAAACTGTGTTGTAAACTTTCTAAATCTTCACTGTTGAAGTATGGAGTGTTTGACTGAACTGCACAGGTTTTTGCTTCTGTGGCGTTTTGCTCTTTGTTGAATGTTTCCACTGAAGTCTGTCTGTTTGCAGCTGCAGGAGCAGGTCAAGGACTCACACGTGTCTGAGATCATCGATGTTTATGAACAGAAGCTTGTTGCATATGCGGTGAGTGCGTTTGTGGGACAAAACAAATACATTTTACACCAATAAATGCTGCTATATTTTGGCTTAGCAGACGAGCAGATAGTCTGACCTTTACTATTTGAGGGTTATTTGTTGATGTGATACTAAAACCTGCGCAGAAGCATTCAGACTTTATCGGGATTTCATCACTTCTGTAGCTGATGAAGATTTCTTTGTGTCTCCTCATCAGTCTAAGGAGAGCCGTCTGCAGGACTTGTTGGAGGCGAAGGCTCTGGCTCTTTCTCAGGCCGACCGTCTCCTCGCTCAGTATCGCTTTCAGAGAGCTCAGGCTGAGGCTGAGGTAACACGTTATTAATATTTTTAAAGTATTCTTTCCTTATGAGAAAGAAAGAAGTACTCAGGAGTTTGATGCTGCACAAACACTGTCACTGAGTCCCTCAGTTCATCCGCTGCACTTCTGTATACTGTATTTAAAGCTGAAACAGTTGATCAATCTAACAGCTGAACACAGTAAACTAATTGGAAGCTATTTTGATAATTAAGCGACCAATTGAATCAAATATTTGCTTTTAGCAGCCTCTTGAATATGAGGATCTGGTGCTTTTTCTCTTTTTATGTGATTTTTAGACATTTAAAAAAATCATCATCTTTTATCTTGTAGACATTTTTTTCTGTTTCCTCACATTTTATTGCTATAAGATTAATTGTGAATAAATAAGCATTAATTACAACCTTTAATGCAGTCATTATTATTATTATATCATTATTGTTATATTTTAACATCGGTGATTTAGTTTGTAGATACACTGCATCACACTGTTATCGATTCTAATACTTTTCTCTGAATTTATGATGTTAAATGTGAAGCAGAGTCGGTTTGAGCAGCTCATCAAATCAGTCCATTAAAGGTCTCTGATTAAACCGTGCAGTAAAAAGAAATTTCATTATTAATACTCACTGTTTTCTGGTGAAATTCACTTTTATTGTATGTTAAGTTTTTTGCCTCGTGCTCCGCCTGCAGGCTCGTAAGCTGGCCGGTCTGCTGAAGGATGCCGAGCGTCGGCGGGAGGAGCTGCAGGTGGAGCTGAGCGGCCAGGTGCTGGAGGTGGAGCGCTCCAAAGCTGACATGGAGGAGCTGCTACAGCACAACTCCAGACTACAGCAGGACTCTGAGGAACACCAGGCCTTGAAAGGAGCCTACAACACCCTGCTCAACAGGTCAGAGGCACACGGGCGGGGCTTTTGTTAAACCACGATGGTATTTATTTATTTTTAGCGCTTTCGTGTAGCTTTATTATGAGGCTTTCATTTATTTTTTCCAAAATCACTGATGTAGTTAAAAACAGATCCGGTCTTTTTGTAGTTTGTAAAAGGTTTTCTCTTACTTTTGGAAACTTTCTCCTGATAGCCTGAAAATCTTTCCCCTGCAGCTCCTCCTGCTCAGAGAGCCAAACACAATTAAATCTGCACTATGTCTTCTTGTGTTATGAATGCCAGTAAGAAGGGCAAAAACACTTGGTTTTTCGATGAAGTTTCAGAAACTGGATGTGTTTTGACATATTAACCACCAAAGTCTCAGTCTGTTCCTTTTTTTTGTTCTCACTTAAGCCAAAGTGCTTCGGTTTTAAAAAAAAATCCACAGGGGTGTTTTCAGTCTGTGATCTCTGCTGCAGATTTAACCAGTAAAGTCCTGTTTTTTTTTCCTCCCTGATATGGAGACATAAGCGTGCTACCATCTCATATAAATTCTGTATATAAAGACTTTATTTTGAAGGTGTGAACAGACAAAATTTTTATCAAAGTTCAGGCTACAGAAATGAAACTTTTAGGGGAGAAGGCACCCTTTCCCCTGTATTTATGGGCATGTTTATTGGGATGTGCAGATGTGTGACAGTTGGTTCTCCTGTGCAGGTTTAACGAGACGGAGCGGCTGCTGAAGGAGGTGCAGGCGGCTCACATCTCTCTCACCAAACAGACCGACACTCTGAGGAGGAACCACGAAGCGCTCCAGCTGCAGCAAAACAAGTAAA
>VUQS01055220.1:0-12553 GCA_015108495.1 Heterochromis multidens | reverse complement strand
GATAAAACTAGAAAAACTAGACTTAAAAAAAAAAACCAAAAAAAAAAACTAATTTAAATGGTTTTGTGAAGTTGAAAAACTAAAATTAAATAAAAATACAGAAGAAATAACCTTAGTTTTAGTCTTTGTTAATTTGGTCAAATTTGTTATCACAGCTTTCTTGATGAGGTTTTGATGGGCGTGTTTATTGAGACTTTGGATGTCTAAAGACTGTGAGTCAACTTATGTGTTTTCATTTCAATAACTATACAGATTTTCCTAAATCTTACTTCCGGCATATGCCCTCCATACAGTAATACTAAAGAAGACTAACACTAACACTGAAACTAATAACTGAAACTAATAAAAACTAAATTAGAACTAATTAGAAAATACAAAACTATAATAACTGTTCACCAACATGGGTAAAATTACCTAAAGGCTCCAAGAACTTTTGTAGCTTGCAACATGTTATACAGTCACTATGTGTCTTGTGTTCTTTGGAATTTGCTTTCTTTCAGCTCTGTGGGGGGTTAAATTTTACACTTGTATCCGAATCTTTTTGTGTGTTTCTCATTCTGCCTGCATGAACTCAATTCGCACACTTTGCTCCCCTGCTTATTCTTTCTCTCTCTCTCTCTCTCTCTACAACTGTCTTCCTACCTGGCTCCTGTGGTGTTGCCCTTGCCCCTGTTCCTAGCAGTCCATGCTCTGACAGGTGACCCCATGGAGCATCGGTCTCACATGGCTGGCTGTGTCCGCACAGATGTGTCCGTGGTTGTCCTTTTCTGTCTTCCTTCCTGTGATGTGGCCCTCTAGTGTCTACCCAAAGTCATCTCATGGGTTGTTGCCCCTCTTCAGTTCTGAGTCCTCTGCTGTCATTGTTCTTTTCCTCCATTCTTCCCTCCTCATAATTTCTTGTTCTTTTTTTCTTTCTGCTTTGCAATAACTTTTGATCTGCTCTGGCTCACATGAAATTCTTGCTGCCATGTCAGCTTCACAGGCTTTATTCTGTTCTGCCTCTGTCTCAATCCTTTTAATCTTTTTCAAATTCCACCCACCCCCTTTGATTTTCTGTGTTCCCATTGTTTTCATTTCTTTTGAGTGTTCTTTCACCATTCCATCATTAACATTTAAGCCTTTTAGTCTTACCTGGAATCTGGTTTCTCTTTCTGTTCATGTTTGCTCCACGTTTCCTAGATGATCATTTTGCAGATTATGATTTGAACAAGGTATTTAATTTTTCAAAACTCAAGACAGGGAAGACAATAAACTCCCAAGTCAGAGTCACAAATTTGAATGTAATTTGTTAAAATTCATAAACAAGAGGTCTGCCCCCAACCCCACACCCATAATCAATGCAATCAAATGTTATTTCCTTTTGATCCATCTTTTGTTTGGTTTTTTTTGTTTCACGACAAGACATTTATTTTCTCAGTGAGTTGTAGGGGTTTTCTCCCAGCTGGGTGTGGATGGGATTCTTCCAAGGGAGAGTGCCCAGTAGGGAAACCAAACCAGAGACCCAAACCACCTCAGCTGGCTCCTTTTGACACAAAAGCAGGGACTCTACTCCAAGATCCCTGGATGTCTAAGTCTGAGCTTGTCACCCTATCACTAAGGCTTATCACAGCCACCCTTTGGAGGAAACGTATTTCAACCTATCCAGCCACTACCCCAGAGCTCATGAACATAGGCGAGGGTTGAAACCTATATCAACTCTCTCTGCACCACAATGTTCGGGAACAATCGTATTCAGTACAATGTGTACAGTACTGCAGATGCCACACCAGCCACTGATCCATCACATGCTCCACCTTCCCATTCCTCACGAACAACTGAGATATTTGAATTTGGGTCAACAACTCTCCCCCAATCCAGAGAGAGCGATGGCAAAGGTCATTTTCTGATGAAGCCACCAGAGCCATGTCATCTGCAAAAAACAGTAATGAAACAGCAATGAAATTCTGAGGTTTCCAAAATGGCACCTCAGAACATGTTGATTGGTTTCAGTGTTAGAATGCTCATTCTAACACTGACAATATCCCCAGACTGGGTCAGCAGGAAAGCCCTGAGCCAAGACTTGCCTCAGCTTCCTGAGTTGACTTCAACTACACTGATCAATGTTTAACCTTCTGAACCTCACAACCCGCCAGTGGTTTGGAAAGGCATGTTTTATTTAAAACACCAAAAATCACCAAAACTACAGCAGAAGATCTAAAAAGTAACTAACTGTCCTTTAATGAACCATGTGTATTTTAAGGTTTCATCAGGAAAAACAACCAAATCTAAGCTTGAAACTGTGACATTTGATTGGAATCAATCTATTCTCTTCTTCCTCTCATGCATCAACCCAACGCATTCCTGAAGTCTGGTTTCCTGATTTTGTCAAGGGGACAACTACAAAAGTTATCCTAGCTAACTTAGTTTTTAGCCTGTTTGCCAACTGCCTGCTACCCGGAGTAGCTGATAAACTTCGCAATGGCTGTTTGTGGACATTGTCTGCCAGCATACTCACTGTTACAGGATAAGATACAATGACTGAAGCAGGCCCTTAGGAAGAAGGATGAGTTTGTCATGGAGTTTTCATCTGTGGTTGCTACACAAGCCAAACACCTGACTTCTCTACGTGTCTCCTACTGTGGCAACATCAATAGCTGCCCCTCCAGTCATTACTTAGTTAAGGTCGCTGCAGAAGAGAGTTCAGAAAAGCTGAAAACAGGTGGAAAAACACAAATCTCCATATTCACTACCTCGACATGAAGGAGTTACTAACCACACTCAACCAACTCATAAAAGATGCAAGAGCATCTTATTTTGCTAGTTTGATTAGTGATAAACACAATTCAAGGTTCTTGTTTGACACCGTTAGCAAACTCTTTAATCCTGCTCAGTCTGCTTTCCATGCCACATCTTCTAATGACTGCAAAAACTTTCTAAATTTCTTGGCTGGCAAGAACAGTATCAGGTCACAGTTCAAGTCTGGACCCTTTCAACCTGCCCAAGTTTCTCACCCAGTTCTGTTGTCCAAGTTTAACCCGACATCCACAACAAATTGTCTCACATATGCACACTTCTTTCTGTTCAACTGACATTAGCCTTCCTAAATGCATTAAAGAGGTTCTACCTGTCATCTCCCCCATTTTTTCTCTATTATAAATCAATCCCTTTCATCTGGCTGCATTCCAGATTATTTTAAGACAGCCAGCATCTTCCCTCTCCTTAAAAAAAAAACCCTCCCTTGATCTCACTGGTTTAGATAATTATGGGACAATTTCCAAACTGCCATTCATTTAAATACATCCTTGAGAAAGTTGGTGCTCATCAGCTCCTTCAGCTACTTGAGTGAAACAATATCTTTGATAAATTGCAATCTGGTTACCGACAAAACCACAGCACTGAAACAGCATTATTAAAAATTACTGTCGATATTCTTATGCCTCAGATAATGGGGTGAACATTCCATTTTAGTCCTACTAGACTTATCTGCAGCCTTTGATACCATTGATTATGCCATTCTTATTAACAGATTGCAAAACTGAGCTGGCATCAGTGGCACTGTTCTTAAATGGTTTTCATCATACCTATTCAGCAGATACTGCAGAATTCATATCAACAACTATACGTCCTCATCTGCACCCATCATATGTGGAGTCCCCCAGGGCTCAATTCTTGGACCAATTCTGTTTTCTTTATATATGTTACCCCTGGACTATCTACTTAATAGCTTCAAAGAAATCTCCTACCATTGCTATGCAGATGACACACAGTTGTACTCTTCTATTAAGCCTAACAACCTAAACAGCCTCTTCGGCCTCAATGAATGCTGCTATTACTAATTGGATGCATTCAAATTTCCTCCATCTCAGTTCTAGTAAAACTGAGGTTCTTGTGTTTGGCCCTGATAGTTTCTCTAAGGAGGTCAGTCAGTACATTGGCCCCCTCACCAGCAACATCAAATCATCTGCTAAGAACCTTGGTATCATCTTTGACCAACATCTGAATTTTGAATCTCAGAGCTCATCTCTAAGAAATATTGCAAAAATCAAACCTTTAATGTCATTCAAACATCTGGAACTTTAACTTTCTCCCACCTTGATTATTGTAATTCACTTTTCATGTGCATCTCTCAGTCCTTCATAGCCCATCTTCAACTGGTGCAGAACACAGTAGCAAGGCTGCTAACAAAAACTAGCTGGCACTCATATCACAACTATTCTTGCTTCTCTTCACTGGCTCCCAGTAAAATTCAGAATCCCCTTTAAAATGCTATTATTAACATATAAAGCTCTACATGGACAGGCCCCTGCTTATATATGAGAGCTACTGAGACCTTATCACTGCAGCCAACTTCTCACATCATCTGATCAAGATCTCTTAACTGTTCCATGCTCTTACTTAAAATCCAAATGTGATCACACTTTTGAGATTGCAGCCCCCAAACTCTGGAACAGCCTTCCTCAGCCTATCAGATCAGCTGAATCTGTGATTTGTTTTAAATGACTACTGAAAACTAATTTTTATAGGTTAGCTTTCCCTTAATCCCCATTATTTTAGGCCATAGTTTACTTTTGTTTGAGTGTACGAAAGTGTGTATGTTGGAATGAATGTGAGACTGTATGGTTGATTTGGTGTCTGTATGTACTGGAACATGTATACTTATCTTTAGTGTATGCTTTTATTCAAACTGTGAAGCACTTTGTAACTCTGTGTTTTGAAAAGTGCTATTATTATCATTCAACATGTCTTATTCAAAAGTTGCCAAAATGAAACTGAGCAAGTTATTATAAAGTTGTTGAAAAATAAAGAAAAGGTGAATATGATGGATATTTAGCTGCACACAATATTTCATGTGCGTCAGAGGAGTTTTTGAAGAACACACCACTTCGAGCCATGATTGTTCTATTCTATAGAGGTACAGGACTTCATATTGGTGTGAAAAATTACCCCACAGTGAGTAAAAATGTGAGAGGAGCACAAAAGAAAATGGGAGGATTCAGAGGGTTAAAAACGCCGACCTCCATTGTTTAGTGTATGTTGGTTAACCCTCCAGCTTTTAAAAATGGGATGAAAGTCAGTGTGCATTCTTATATACCTGCATCAACACAGACACTGACACACTGTCACAAGAAGAAATAGACACATAAGTGCACATTCCCTTCAGCCTTGCTACAAATAGTATATTTCTATAATGAATACTTTGATGCCACTTGCCCCAGTTGCCCATGGTCATGGTGGCAAGAAGTCTAATCTGATGAACACAGCAGAAGACTGGCTTAAGATTTTAACCTCCAATGCTCCAGTAAATATCCAGTGGCATAAACACAACACCTCTCCCAAACAAATATTGAACCGCATACCACCATGTCTAATTAAATAATACCAGTGGAACCCAAGGCACTTCATTGCTCAGATTTAGATTTGCATTTTTAAAAAAACACACTTCCTCTAAAGGTCCTGAGGTAAATATTAATTTCTGTTCCATGTTTGCAGTTTTATTGTTTAAAAAGAATCTGAAAGGAAACAGAAAGGGCCAAGGTGACCTTTTGAAAATAGCTTGGGCAAATTTGGAAAACAGGAATAGAGTGGTTGTGATGGTTAATATTGCTGGTGGAACAGAGAAGTGGGGGTGGAGGTGTTGTGAGTAAGAGGGTAGAATTCAATTGCCCACAGAAGTCAGCTCTTCTGCTCATACTTTCACTCTGTGCTTTTTTTGGTGCCAGGAAGACAACCAGCCAGCAGCAGCACAAGGTAACCTTTCTCTAATTGATGTCTGTGTGTGCGCGGCGCACCAGGCAGCCATATTGTGAGGGAGTCAAGAGTAGCCCAGGCCTCAGCATGTGGCAGGGTTTGACAGGAGGGGGTTGATGCAGCTGTGCAGCTTGAGTGATGCACCACAATCAGAAGCCAGTGTAATGGGCACAGTCTGAAGAGGGAGCTTTAATTTATCTGAAACTGAAAACTCTCAAAGACCAGTGTTTCACAAAAAACAAGAAACAAAAGAGCCGGAGCTTAATGAAGAGAACAAATCCAAGCACTACAAAAAATATTTACATCCTGTTGTAAATTATTAGGCAAGTGAATCAGCAAATAATTTGTATTCAGTAAGATTTAAATAAATTAAACTAAACTTATGGAATTACTATGGATTACTAAGGATGAATGGTAAACATGTCACTAGCATTAAGTGCCAAAAAAAGTCTAACTAAAAGAGTACACAGTGCAGGGCTCATGTGAAAAATGTGCCCTATGGAAAGGATTTTGAGAGGAAAATAATTTAAAAACTGTGTTTTTAATGTACGTTTATTTTCACATGAAATGTGAGATAGCTGACCTCCAGGCGTATTGGCTGTAATCCCGGGGAATTGCATAATAAAACATAACAGCTGAATACTTTTAAGATATTTTTCTTTGGACTGGTTTTATCCCCCTTGCCTTCAATAATGCAGTGCTCAATAAATAAACAAATAAAACAGACTCCAAAATACAATACAAATTTGAAGTGTTAACTTCATCCTAGCACTGTGGACAAAATTGGTGCTGTCCTTGGTGCTGATTCTATCTGCAGAAGATGGTGTTCTCCATGGTCCTGAACAAGCGGGCAACTACATAAATAACTGTGTGTAGACTTTTTTTTTTTTTCAGGGACAGTTCATTCAGCATTCTCACACAGTAGAAGGCTGCCAGACCATTAACAGTAATAATGTGACCACTACATGGCCACTTCACCTTTTATTAATCCAAGGAAGCTTTGCTGAATACACTCTTTTCACTTAACACCTACACCGATTTTGTTTACATACAATGATGCCTTAGATCATCTTGGGCCAACCAGTTTTTAACTGTGTGCCAATAAATTCAGCTAGAACATTTTTGTCTTTCCCTACAGCACTGTGATGATAGGGTTTTAAGGCTAATGTTTGCTCATTAACAAATTTTCCAGCTATCCTGATGATGTGAATTAGCAGTGGCCTGGTAATGGACCTGCCTAGGCAACAGGAATCACAGTTTTTCTTTTTTTCCTCTTTTATTTCTAATTGCTTTTCTTCAATTAAAATGTTCCATAGTAACAGTTTGTAGTTTAGGCTATGAGGCTATATTTTAATACCACCGTGGAGCCACAAACACAATATGATAGAATAAAAGTGCCACATGTGACCAGGATATGAAATGCAGATTCACTCAACCACAGTGATAATGGAGGCCAAATGGGAACATGCAGGATCTTATGTCCTAAGTAAAATGCTGTTGCCAAAAGCTGAGTCAATCTCTCAGACTTAGATGCCCAGTTTCAGTGATACAAAATGGTACAAAAACGGTTTTGGTCTCTAGTGCTAATTTCCTGCCTCTAGACATCTGTACAATGGGGGGACTTTATAGTAGAGGAGTGGCTGCTTTGATTGACAGGCATTCTAAGAAAGCCAGCTAACTTTAGCCAGTAGCTCTCTCTCTCCTGCAAGTAACTGAACTTTACCTCTACTCTGTGTTTGTGGTGTTTTTGGCTTAGGAGCATTGTTAATGGAATTATCTGACAGCCCATCCAGGGAGTCTGAGCTTCAATTTTTTTGTTTTGTGTTTTTTTTAATTAATATTATTTTTTCTTTATTAATATTATGTTATGTCCTGTGACAGACTGGCGACCTGTCCAGGGTGTACCCTGCCTCTCCCCCCTAGCTCAGCTGGGATAGGCTCCAGCCACCCCGCGACCCTGAATTGGATAAGCGGAAGAGAATGGATGGATGAATGGATTAATTATTTTATTAATCTGTTACTTTGCACTACTTAGCTAACTAACAGACAAATGATATTACTTCCAAACTTCCCAAATAGAAGGATTCCTGAAATTTTGCTGGACAACAATTGAAATCCTTTAGTGTTTTGTTGAGGTATTTGTGTCATTATTTGTGTCTATCTGAGCATCTGCAAGTGTGTATAATCCTGATACTACATGCAAAAGAGTTTGATTTAGTTATTATTTCATATGAAGTGTGCTGAGTGCTGGTGCAGCTGCACCTTTAGGTGATTTTGTGAATAGTTTTTGAGATATAGTGACATCACAGGAAGTGGAAGGAAGTAGGAAGTTCAAGGAAGTTTACACATGGTCCCGATGACTTCCACCAAACCACATGCATCTGCCCTCCATCCTTCATTTTATGTGGCATCGTCTGTATGTATATTGTTTATTTGATACTGACCTCTAATTCTATGCTTATATTTTGTAACATCAGTGAAGTTTGGTCTGTAACTTTGATCAGTTGTTGAAGCTGCATGTTTAGAGTACAGGCATGCTTCCTCTTGCAACTAAAATGCTACATAATGTTGATTTAGGTTATCTTAGACTGTAGATACAGTATACCTAGGAGATTTAAAGATTATACTTTGCAACTGTAATTGTGTTATATTTTATTTCAGTTTCACACTTTCTACATTATTAAACCTGTGGACAAAGAGTAATTGTCTTCCGTGTCTTAAAGGAAGAGAAGTGTTGAACCTTGGTGCAGTTCCTCTTCTGTGTATGGCTTTATCAGTGTATTTCCACTGGTTTGGGTTGTCCCCTGAAAGTCCAAGCTGCAACAAATCCCAGATATGACTAAGATTCATTGTGTTAAGCATTTGTTTATCCTCATAGCAATATGTGTTGTGCTCATGGTTAACTATTCAGGAACTCTAAAATCTAAAGCTGAGTGATACTCTGGGAATACTTGGGAATGCTTCCCCTGTATGAAATTAAGCAAAGATCTGGTCCATGTAATGTTAAAACAGTTTCTTTTTTTTTTCTTTTCCCCTCATAGCTTCAAAGTTGGTCTAAACAATAAATGTTACCAGCTAATGAGCCAGACTAAAGTCACAGCAGTTTTTTTTTATTTTTATTTTTTTTATTTTAAATAACCCTGAAAAAGTCTGGGACCAAAAACTGGTGTCCCATTTGACAATGAGTAACAAGTATAAAGACGGATGCAGGAGAAAGGGATCGCTCATCTTATAGTGGAATATGCAATTATTTGTTTAAAGTTATGAGAATTAAGCTAAAACAAGCCTGACTTGAATGGAAAAACATATTTGTTGGTTGTTTTTGGGGGGTTTTTCCCAGCAAATACGTGTTTTGTTTTGTTTTGTTTTTTAGAAAAACAAAAACATGGAAAAAATATTTGAATTGTCATAATGAACAGTTGAATCTGATTCAGCTGGAGAAAATTCTGATTTGTAGGAGACCCTACTTTAGATACATTTGAGGACATATCAAGTCTGATTCCAACTGGATGCTTGTAAGCTCATGAACATGAGCTTCCCGATTATAGATTATGAGTGTAAAGGATTGTGTATCTATAGAAAAGGCATTGTTTATCTCAATGAGATGGCTCCACAACACAAATTTTATAGGAATGCTTCTGTGACTGGTGTGAGAAGGTATATAACAAGAAATTAGGTATAAAATGCCCATTAACACACTTCTTTTTCAGCTATAATACAAAAGTGTTCTTTGTACATCTCTGCAAGTCCCACACTTGACCCGTATTCTTTTCATTAGTGGGGTCACAGGACAGATGCAGACTGGAGTTGGCGGCGTAATAACTGTCACACAGGTTTTTCCAATTTAGTGTCTGATTTATTAAACGAATGTATGCAAATCAACTCAGTCACAATGTGGCAATTATCTGAAAGTCACTTGAGAGCACATGCTTACCAACTGACAGATGTATGGCAAGGTGTTGTAACAGTGTGTAGTTGGCAGAGCAGTTACAGCATCTTTTTTCCTAGTGTTTCTGTCCTGTCACTGCTGGAGAAGGCAGAATTAGAACAAATTTAATGATGTTGCTGACACCGTGAAACAAAGACTGAATTCATGTGATACAACTGTGACTGTGATACAAATTGGCCATTTTCTTAAAGCGGAGGCCTAGTTTATAATCACTGATAAAGCTTCTAACATGGAGAGGTGAAACTAAAGAAGGGGGTCAAGAGCAGGGCTGCTGTGAGAAAGAGCAGAGGGCAAAAGAGAAATGGTGTTTCCCCAGGTGCCAGTTAAATCGTGTGGAATGGCTCGCTGTTAACAAGAAAACACCAACCATCTACTCAGCTACTTTTGTTCCAAGTGTAATTTCCCGTTTATGGTTCTTGGTTTTTACAGAACCCCTGTGGTTTTTTTTTTTTTTCTTTTTTTTGCTGCTGTGCTGCTTTTCCCAGCAGAAACCCACCATATTCAGTCACAAGGTCACCAATTTGCACATGATTTTTATTTTTCTAACCACACTGGACATAAAGAGCATCACTCAAATGTTGGTGTGTTTCACATTAAAAGAGTAGTGAATATAAGATATGCACTCCCTGGTTTTCAAGTGAATTCCAAATTTACCTTAAGGCTCACAAACCTACAGATGACATTCAAGTAAAACTATTCACATACCTTTTTTGGAATGCTCCCAAGCAGAAGCCAAAAGAAGTTTGCACTCTCATCCCTCCATTTTTTTTCATATCAATCACTAGAAATACATTTTAAAAAATGATCCAAGTGGATTTTTAGTGAAACAAAGGTCAGCACAATAGCATCAGCAAATTCTTGTTTTGTTTTCTTACACATTCATTCAACTTTGTTTCACTCCATATTGTTCTCCTGGTTGTTCACGCCCCCACTGCAGTGGCTCTATGCCAGGCCCTTGGTTTGAGAACCACTAAGTTTTTAGTGTAAGCAGTAAAAAAGCAGTGTTTGTCAGTAGCTGTGAGGAGGATAAATAAACATTTTTTTAGCTGGTAATATTTTCTTCTTCCCATAGCACTGAAACAGCTTGAGAGAAACACTGCAATTTGTCGATGATTTGTAAGTTCATTGCCAAAGGTCATACATATTGAGTTCTTATTGCATGTTTGTTATGTAAGCTCCTGTCACCTGGTAAGAAAAAAAAAGTTATGACTCCATGATAGATGACCAACAACATAAGCATTAAAAAGAGACATTCTTACTAACAGCCATAATCACTTCATACTGTACTGCACAAGCTTGTCTTCTAAAATATGCACAAATTTACAACAAACTTGCTTTTTTTATTATTCTTAGACTTAAACAGAAATACATTAACAGTTCAAAATAAACCTTATTGGTTGCCATTCATAAACAGAAGGTTTGAACAGCAGGTGAGTGGGACACTGCAATATTAGGGATAGTCACTCTTACTGACATCATACAGAGCCAAGAGTAGGAACAAAACGACTGTGTTAAGAGCAGCCCGAAGCCTGAGCATTTGGCTTATGAACTTGCACATACACCGACATCATTATTTGAATGAGGTCAGTGTAGGTGCAATGTTTAATATGAACAGCCACCATTATAACAGTATATAGTTAAGACAAAAATGTAAGGAAAAACATAAAAATATCCCATTTAATCATAACTAGAACAGTCTATTGGAAGAAGTTTAAGAACCCAGATAATCAGTGCCAGTGTATGGTGGCAGATACATAAAGCTCACAGTCAAACACATGAACATGCATGTGCACAAGTCACATTTATAAAGCAATGTGTATTTCTACTTCCATTGCAATGTAATGACTGTAGAAGTGCTCTTATTGCCTGTTGCACTTGTCAATGAAAAGGCAAGTTTACCATTTTGTCCACATCAGTAACATTATCCAACAGTTCAATAGCATATTTCATTATGCATAACCATTATGTATTACAGTGTACCACTACGCACTCCTTTCCAGTAACCCCAGAATAATGGCAATCACTGTTGGTTTTTTTTTTTTTTTAATTTTATTTTATCTTTTTTTTTTCAATGTTTTGCATTTTTGAGATCCATCCCATTACATCTCAGATTAACTCTAGATGGCTATTGTGTACACCTGGATTTAATGATATGCTTGAGATGCATGTCTTTCCACCTTATATTATTCTTTTGTGGATACTAGTTTGTGTGTGGGAAATGACATTTGCATATTTACATATGTCTGCATCATTTACATCTGGCTCCAGCACTTTGATCTGTAACCACCCACTCCATTTACAATACAGAACACAACATACTGTATGCTCTACAAAAAATGGAAGAAAAAACAGTGGGTGGCTGGGAGGAGGCATTATTAGTAAACATACTGTAAATAGCTGTACAAAGTATATTACCCATGAATGTACAAAAAAATACAGGTACATTCAGTATGTAGTCGGTGCCCATATAAAAGTATCTTTACACATCAGTAAAAGGAGCTCAAGACATGAGTAATGAGAGAGCCCAGGGGCAGGGAGTAAAAATATGTAAGATAACGATGTGATATAATGAAAAAGAACTAACAGTTTACAGGAAACATATTCTGAAATGTCACAAATAATACTTTCAATTGGTGAACTTTTTTGTTACCTCTCACCTGGTGTGTATTTCTATGGCTTTTTATGGCTATAGCAAAGGTGATGCAACATAAAAGCATGCAATGAAATATTTAGTGTTTGTGAGAATCGTGTCTACAAGTAGGCATAGAATAGTCGCTGCATGGTTGCAGTGCGTATAGCATTTGTTTTGTATTTGAAATCCTTTGTGGTGAAATGTTTGAAAGGAAAGCTTCTATTGACACAGCAATTTAACTCTAA
>VUQS01055217.1:0-10906 GCA_015108495.1 Heterochromis multidens | reverse complement strand
TATATATCTCCCAAAGAAGTATACTGGAAGGAGTACATTAGGAGTAACATTAAAATGAAGAGTGATGAAATAGAGCTAAGGCAGGCATATGCTCAAATGAGTATGAGAATCAGGCATTCACTTATGTAGACTTACTATGACTATACAGAAACTCTCAGCACACTTTTCTAGTTTGGCTCTGGCTCTGGAGTGCAGCGAGACTGTTGCCCTCTAACCCCCTTGTGTAATCCAACCCTGCCTATGCAACGACAAGGCAAAATGAGAGTGGTTTAATATGCCATGGAGTTCCACTTGGCTGACTCAGCAAAGCTGGAAACTCAAGGGCAAGCTTGAAGACCATCTGTTCAAGTGGACCCATACTGACACAGCTCAGCATTACCTCTGACCAGAATGTGTAATGTGATGGTCCAGACAACTGTGCTGCCCTCTCCACTTTGGCCCATGTTCTTTTTTAGATTCAAAATCAAATCTTCCTTATCACACAAACCCAGATTCATTTCAAGAATATCTCAAGTGTCTTTTGTCTTTCCAATTTGGCTCATTTTCTTTGTGTTCTCTGTCAAAATACAAACTCTTACATACGATAAAATCATTTGACCATTATGTTGGTCATAAAGGGGGTTTTGCTTAATTTTCAGTTGATATTAAAAATCAAATTTTAGTCGATGTGCATGCTGGAACCATGACTGATGTTTTCTTGGTTAAAAAAGAGCATTATATTCTAAAGTTTTGTCCTCCTTTAATACAGATTTTATAATTAGCACATTTCAGGAGAACAAAATGTCTAATTTTAGTTATATATGCTGCACTCCTTTATACTTGATGCAGTTTACTTACAGTATATTTTGATGCCATCTGTGCTTCGTTTGTAGACTCAGAGACTATAGATCCTGCCACATGTCCCAGTGTTGTATTTGGAAAGATTCCTCTTCTTGGAGTGTCAAATTAGACAGACAGCAGTAAGGATCAGCAGTGACACTCCTCCATTTGATGGGCCAATTGACAGCAAGTGGCAGTCTACTCTGTTCATTTTGACATTTCTAGGTTAAATAACCACGACAGATACACAAGCCCTGAACTTCATTACAAAGGCTCTTAGTTGATGCCAATGACATCCTGACCCAGGGCACAGCACTACCTTGACTTTTTGACCTGTCTTAGGAGACATGAAAGTATAAGTCCTGAAACATGCAGATCTGCATGTTTAGATTAGAGCTATATTTGCAGCATTAAATTAAATAATAAAAAATAAAAAACCTCAGCAATCCTGACAAATGGCATCAAAAGGTGAAAATATGTCGAAGGATCAGGAAAACATTTGCGGTCTGTTGGTTGCATCCTCATATCTGACATATGCATCTCCTCTGATGGATCTAAAGATGAGAAAGGCGGATTGTGGATTTGCTGCAGCACTTATTTCTAAAATGGGAAATTCTTGTAGAGTCAAGTGTTACTTTGAAATGATGTTGATCCTTTATGATGTGTTATACAGTTGTATTGTTTGTCCCTGGCCTTACATGTATATTGCCATCAAACCTAGGGTCACAACCCCAGTGTGAGGTCGCTAAAAGAGCAGGAAATATTGAAGGAAATGCTTCCTCTTCCTCTCCGACTAGGAAAATCAAAGTAAATGAATTGCATTTTACATAAGTACATACAATATAACTCACATTAAATCAGTATCTTCTCACATTTCACTGAAGTGAATGAAGTCTTCCAGCCATTTATCAATGCTGAGTTTTATATTACAAAAAGGGGTGCACTAAAATACTACTGGCTTCCATTTGCTCTTTTCATCTTCTTACAGTCCTATTAGACCATCTGCAGTATGTAGCTACTAAACATTCACAAAGCAAATACCAGCTGATGCCTTTAAATTAATAAATCATACATGCATGGCCCACTGGCATATACAGCATCTAAGTAGATCCCCCTTCCTAAAAACACTCCTAACATGTAGACCTGAACATAACTTCTGAGGCTTTGTAATGGTCATGTTTCCAGATAATGTGAAGGTAATGCGATTTTACAGCAGCCAAACTTTGAGAGAACAAACAATGACTTTCATGTTGAATAATTTAAATCACAGTCTGCAAAATGAATCACTGTCTGCATGTTTTTTGACCTGGTTTTAAAGGAAACACAAACTATCTGAAACAGACAAAATACCTTCAATACATTTTACATGAGGCATGATACTTTTAACTTTTGATTCGTGTAGTCAGGGTGTATTTAAAATAAGATATTTTTGTTACAAAGTAAGCGATCAGGACAAAAAGGGTACATGGAAACCATATGCAAGTTTTACAACTTGCTGACAAGGGAGAATCATAAAAAGAATAGGCATTACATGACATGAACCCACACTATAACCATTTATCACTGAAGAAGTTTTGTCGCTACAGCTGTTTCATTTGAAAATAACAAAATGCCAGTATATTGAACACAGATGTGGAGGGGAATATTCACAGCTAAGCGTGTAATAATCCCCTTTAAAGTGAAACAAAATTTAAACAGCCAAAGCCTCCATTTAGCACGCTGTCCTAGAGAAAATTCCATTAAAAAAGGAAGCGGCTTTAAATCATGCTGACGGTTGGGGCAAAAGCAATATGCATATATTGTTTTTTATTACTGAGAAAGAAAAATCACTTAGAAGTTTCAAGATGAGAAAAATGTTTCTAAAGAAAGTAAGTGCTGCGTTTTTTTTTAGAAAGCTAACAGGACACAGCCCGATCATTTATAACATTTGCTCCTTTGCTTTAGTTTATAAAAGTCAGATTACTATAACAAAGTGCTCACAAGACAAGAGTAAACAAGAACTTGAAAGTGAGGACGTCCTGTAAAGTAGGGCACAAAGTAGGGCACATTCATATCTTTCCAAAGGTTAGTCCCATTGCAGACTCTCCTAAGAGGTTTATAAATTCCCCATGAATGCATCACTTCAATAGCAACAAGCATTACAAAGAAAGATGGGCCTTGATTCCTTTTGGTAAACTTCTGTGCACTACTGTATGCCCAAAATCGTTACAGATTCTGGTATTCTTAGTATGAATGCTCTACTTAGGATGTGTTCCACCAGGTCACCTGTAAGAAGGTCTGAAGCTGCTCTTTATTTTCCATATTCTAATTTAAGTTGCTTTTAGACCAAACAGCCTATTGATTCTCAACTTCAATAATAACACAATGCTGACAGGTCTTTTCCACCACAGAGCAGATGTTAGAAGAAAGATGAGGTTTCATCTTCAGCCATAACACTGCAACTGTGGTCTACCGAGTTTATATTATATATCTGAATAACTGGAAAGGGAGAAATAACATTTCCATAAGAAAAGAAAAAAAAAGTTTTGTCTTATATTAGTTTGCAGCTGAAGTTAGAAAAAGTTCAAAGAAGATTGCTGATCTGTGAACATGTAGGGATATTAGATTGTGTAACAGTTGGGATTATTTAAATTATTCTCAGGGTTTCATGCACATCTGTGCTAGAGTAGTTATTAAAAGCAGGATGTGGCTGAAGTATAAAACTTTTTGAATCATCAATTGAAAAGTTAAAATATATACAATATTTTTTACCCCCATATTTGACAGCTATTTTTTTTAAATTAGTCTTTAAAATCAGAGAAATTTATCTGCATTATTAGTGTTTGGAGTCTGGTCAGTAGTAATGGAGAGTACGTTTTATTTATTTTTGCCACAGATCAAAGATGGCTAATTTGTCCCGAATAGCTTCACAGTCTTTACGGCATACTTTTTAACTAGGAGTAACTGCTTATTGGAGATGCAGAGCTACATTAGGATTTTATTTATTCTGATTTCTGTCTAACCAACACATGTCCAATATTCAATCTCCTTTTAACTCTAGTTTTAATCTGCACTGAAACTAGTTTTTAAGGTTCAGGAAAAGATCATGATGTGAGTTAAAATACACCTTAATCATAAACAAATACAAAACAAATTTATATAATGCAGTATATAAAATATACTATATAAAGGATGTGTGCACAGATGTCATCAAAATACAATTGCTATTTCTTATCCGCTATTATTGTTACTGATAATAACCATGGTAACACTTTATAAGTTTTACCATGAAAGGTATTTTCAGTACATATTACTCTCAACTACCACTTTTCTATTATTAAACTCATTCTGAAGGTGTCATCTTCATTTATTTTTTCATATCACATGCTCTGCCTAATCCCAGTGGTATTTATACCTCAATTACTAATGAAAGATAAATAGCAGTGGATGTAGGAGGGAATATTTTCTTTGTTTTCCTGTTATGATAAAACTAGTCCTCCTTCCACTTTCTTCTCCACACTCAGTTCACATGATGACATGACAGTTATTGCAGCTGAAGTCATTATAATAAAACAGAGAATACATTTGGTTGGAAGCAACAGAACAATTCATAATGTATAAAACCTGTCAAAGGAGATTGTTAAGAGCTGCTGAGAAGTAATTGCTGTTGGGAGGCAGACCCTGTACATGCAATAATGTCCAATTGATGTGCACTTCTCTTGATTTGCTTTGGCACCTTATTTCATCTATGGTTAGAAATAAACTCTCTCTTACAGAGTAGTAAGGGTGCTGAACCTGCCTTACATGTTATTTTTCTCAATCATAGCTGAAAGAATTATAATCAGTATATATCAAACAAAATTCGTCCTGTCTCATCAAACTTATGATAACATTAGAGGGTCTCTACAAATGATTAGATATACAGTACAGATCAGATTTACATTTAAACAAAAAAAGGGCTCCGTGGATAATCTATATGTCAAAAGGCTTTTGATTCTGTTAGATGAATGGTTTTATTTTATGTTTTGGATAGGTAGATTTGGTTTATACTACTATACTATACTATACTATACACTATATTACAACGAGATTGAAAACACATAATAAAATTTAATATATTATCAAGAATCCTATATTTATTTTAATCAATACCCATTTCACAAACCAGAAGAAGATATTTGGGAATTAGGCAAACAATAAGAAACGGAAGTATGAGATACAAAACTGGACTGATGCTACCAGACAAGGGAAGGTTTACTTCCCTTGTCTGGTAGCATTAGTCCAGTTTTCCCTTGTCTATGAAATTGGTGGCATGGTAAAAACCTGATTATAGATCAACACGGAAGGAGAATGAATGTGCAGTGGGGAGGGTATTTCTCGTCAACATGTTGGTTCAAGAACATTTACTAAGTAGACATGTGTCAGATCATAAAAATGCTTAAAATAGAAGTAGACAGCTTTCATGAAATAAATGACAACTTTGACTTAAATAATCTGGACCTTTTATGCATTTACAAGTCACAGATTTTATGTGCCAGAAATGCATTAAAGTCACAATTGAGATAGAAATTCTTGATATTTTTCAAAGAGTTTACTACACTATTCCAAAATTATCTGTAAATTATACACAGCTCTTCAAAAACTGAAAAGCAACCATAGCTTGAAAATTAAAGTAAGATGGGAAGCAGAAGTTCCTTTCATAATAACACAAGAGGAATGGGATAGGTTTGGCAGACTACAATAGTTAAAAACATGTTCTCCCTCTTGGAGAATCTTTAGCTGGAATTGCATTTTTTATTTATTCTACACTTCTGCTCAGATATCTCATTTCTCTAACAAGGCTGACTGTTGGGGGTCCTGTGAAGGTGTTGCATCAAACCACCTCAACATGTTTTGAAACGGAACCTCTGTGGCTCCATTTTGGAGAAAAATCCATTACAAATGTAGTTATATTTTAAACAATGTGTCTTTGTAATCTAGAAGATTACTTTCAGTGGGTAAAACATTTCTTAGTAGTTACCAGGAAATGGCTTAAGAAAGGTATGCTATAGCTGGATTGACCTGAATGACAAAATATATATTACTGAGACAATTAGTTTTACACTAATACCCAGATTGGTCAACTGGACTCCAGTGGTCTCAACAATCAAGTTTTGCATCCTAGAACACCTTTATAAAACTTTTTTTTTCTTTCTTTGTATAAGTCACTTGTTCTTTTTATTTAAAAGGACAAAGATAGATGGCAAAAGAAATAGATACCTTTCTGGGACAGAAACAAAGAGGGCAATTATTGTTACAGCAAGAGATTGTTTACCTGGTCACTCTTAGGCCCTAGAGGTTGTAAATGCTAGCCCATTAGAACTCTGGCTTTCCTAAAATTATCCACTCTGTACTTAATATACCTAGTAGGAGTACACCAGCACACACCCCAGTACGACAGATAGTTGTGAGCCAGTCTCTGCCACAGTTTTACTTATTTTCTTCTGTACTTATCTGAAATCTAAAAGCTCTCTCTCTTTGCATTCAAAGAAATACTCGCTTTCTGTTGCTCTGTCAAAAGTAATTAGAAAAAAACTGGATCCTTTTGTGCCATTATGCCACAATGTCACAGAAAAGAATAGTGCATCTAAAACAATGACAAAAATCAGGTGCTGATATCAGTTTAGCAAAATCACAAACAATTTTTTTCTCAACAAAACAGTCAGCCCATGCTGTAATACAACCACACGTACACGAGACGCGGCACCCACTTTTACAGTCATCTTTTTGTGTTTGTTTAATTTATTAATAATCCTTGAGCACATACTGCATAAGCTAAAGCTTCACTTCAATCTCATTTCCTGACAATTGCTTATGTAAAATATAATGAACCAGATTGAGGAGGAAGTCTGTACAACAACAAGTAATTTCATTAAAATTAGCTGAATGAACTAAACATCATGCAACAATAACATTGATACAGCAATGCGGGAGTATCCAGGGGTTACTGGCACAACTACACTAAACTTGACTTGACTTGCTTGGAGGTACTAAAGAGGAAGTACTAAACCTTTTTAGTACCTCCAAGGAGGTAGTTACCTGCTCACAGATACTAAAAAAGGTTGAAGTGGTCAGACACGACTGATTATGACAGGAACCATGGTAGCATGTGTGTGTACAGATGTCCAACTAAGAAGAACTATGAAGAATTTTAAAGTAGGAAGGCTATCTTGTATGCGTTTGGTAATAAACTTGTTGCTAGAAAAAATATCTTGGCTGCGGCTGTGTTAACATGACTCATAATAATTTGTAAACAGCACCCGTAGCACCCAAACATTGCAGTTTGACAGGGAGGTGCTTTATTTTGTGTGGCATGTTCTTCCAAGTTTGGGCTGCAATCCAGAATCTTAGAATAATTTTAATTGGGTGGAAAAACTTATTCAAGCATGTAGAGGAAAGAAGCTTCACTTGAAGAGTCATTCATGCAAATTCTCTCTTCTCTCCACCCAGATTGTTTGGGGCATAATAACAAGTGGAAGGATGTGGAGAAATAACAAGTATGCATTGTGACAAATTATTCATCACCAAGCATATTATGTACTGTTTACTCACCGTTTTTGTCTGCTCTGCGGAAAATCTGAAAAAAAAAAAGAGGGAGGAGGAGATGGTTATTATTTCTAGCAGAGCATCACTAAAGGAATTCTTGCAATGAGCAGGTGTAAATTATTAGGAGTCATGGCAGTTTGTCAAAAACACAATAGGATCTTTGACGCCTGCAGTTAGTTTATCCTGCTGCACAGAATAGAACGATCGCAAGAATAAGGACATTTACAAAGACTGTTATACTCTGTAAGAGTGAGTCATGTTAGGTTGAAAGCAAATTGATAGTGTCAGTTCTAAAATAGGTTGAACAATTATCACTTCTGAAGTAAATAGTCATTTACTTCAGCAGTGATAATTGTACAGTAAATCCATTTACACTCTGGTTATGGTCTATTTGTTTGAATATATGTTTGATATCTGCAGCTGCATTTTTTCATTTGTTTTTTTGGGGGGGTAAATAAGGGGTAGTAAGAAGAATAAACATTTGCTATATGTGTAATACACAATTTTGTTGAGTATACAGTATATAATAATATGGAAGAGGAGCAGTATGTCACAAACAATGGGGACTGCAAGCATGAGTTGCTACTACTGTATCTGCTCCAGCTGCAGCTTACTTTCTTTGGCATGCAGCTTTGACTCCACTCTAAGTGCAAACAACATACCACTCCAGCTTTCACTAAGTTGTGATTCAATAAATAGTTTTTCACTATGAGCAGTTTAACATTTGATAGTAGGAAAAGCAGAGACAAAGCCATGTTACCATATTAATTTACTGTTTCGCTTAATTCAACAAAGCCATCACTATTGTTTTTTCTAACCCCTAACAGTGTTTGTTTGAAGCCAGTTCATGGATTATCAGTTTAATCATAAATGATGCTGTGCAGAATATATAAATAATGCTGTATAATCTTAATAGATTTGGCTTCCTTTATTCTTTTCCCAGTGGGGGACTCTCATGTACAAATATGGCTTGTAATTAACAGTAGTGGATGAAGCACTTAAGTCAATTGTATTAGTTATGATAGCAGATGATAGCAGCTATGATGAGGATCATTAGGAATACAAAACTATGAGTGTGTGTATATATATATATATATATATATATATATATATATACATGTATATATATATATACAGTATAGCTACACTGATTTCATTGTTGTTCATTATTGCAGTTTGATAATTACATTTGCACAAAACCAAGCACGATTTGAAGAATCTGTAATTGGTCTTCTTTTGATAATGTAATGCGGCAGGGATTGCTGTAGCAATTGGTATGGAGTCTTAAAAATGATAAAATCTTGTTTTTAACTGAGGTTTGAACCACAAATAACAGCAGCTTATAAAAGGCCTACTCCTCAAGGCATAATAAACTCATTTGACATCCATCCACATCAGATAAAATCAATACTATAGATTATTCACTAGAAGTGGAAAAGTCACTAAAACTGGCAAAACCATTTGTTTACTGACACGTACAAGACAAATGGCCATATATTATGATAAAGCTCAGGGTTGATCATGTAAAGGGTGCTGCTGGCAGCTTTGTGAACACGGGTTGCTTTCTGGTCAACATGTAAAAATCCACTTGTATCATATTAGTTTTTCTTCAGCTCATTGGAAACTTTATTGTCCAGAAAATAGAAAATGGATTGTTTGGCTTCACCATACAGCATAAAATAGAAGCAAAACAGGAACATAGACCAACAAAACATCAATAAATAACAGGATTTAAAATAGGGCTTTAGATGTAGATTTAAAGAAAGAAAAGATCTGTTGTAGCAACACAGCCACAACAAAGCTGCTAAATTAAATATTGTGAGTGGCTAAATCTATTCAAATAAGAGTGTTAATTAAATAAATGAAACAAAACTCAAGACCACTATGCACTGAGACGTGTGCATTGAAAAAAAGAACATGAACCTCAGATTTTTAAACCACATTTAGTTTAACCTGTGCTCTACTATTGGAATTTCACAAGTATTAATTCAACAATACATTTCTTAAGTTTTCACCTTTATTTAACCATTAAAATTTTAAGTTAAGCATTTCAAACATGGCAAAAACACATACGTCTGCATTTGTACCTGTATGCGGCTCAGTTGTCATCCAGGTGCACAAAACGCAAGTGCTTCAGGAAGACAGTTTGCATGTAAGATATGCAATGAAAACAACAGATTTGTAATTTGTTCTCTCCCTATTGATTCTCTTTCACTCCCTAAGACATTTGTGCCCATTATTAAGCAGCACGACTGACGCGCTCATTGGTTTTGACCTACAGGTTATTAATACAGCAGAATGTGCTCCTCGCTTTCATTTTCCATAGGTCAACAAGCTCAAGGTCTGCACTTCTGCCCTCACTGTGTCTGTCTGTCTCTCCACTGCTTCAATCCTGACTTATAACAAGAGCTGGGTCATATCGAACCACTTCACAACACACTTGCTGCTCTATTTTTGATTCCTCATCCTATTAAAAGCAACATTGCACTTGGATTGCACATAGGAAGGGCATTCTGAACACTCTTCTTATCTTACATGAATACAAATGTTATGTTTTAGGGTTTAGGGTTCTATTACTGCACAATATCAGTCAGCAGCTTGTTCTTTTTTTTACTTTGGCACTGTGACCCTTCTAGCCAACATTTTCCTCTCCTCCTTTATTCCAGGGAGATCAGGTATAGCGTTAAATGTGTTTGTTGTTTGGCTGTGTCTTTCGGCTCTCCCGTGTCAGGAGACAATAATGCATCATTTACAGCAAGCCCAGAAAAGGTCAGACCTGCTTCCCAGTGCGCTGCTGTTCTGATGTCATGGTGCCGGGTATTAAGGCAGTGGGTTATCTCAGGCTCTGCTTTCACACCACTTGGTGCAATGCTTAAAAAACAAAACAAAACAAAACAAAAAACCCCAATAAACTAAGAATGACCCTTTTTTGATAGTGTGCGCCACATTCTTTACTTTTGGTGAAAATTCAATAAAGTTCTATTTTTCAGTTTTTGCTTGCTCAATAGCTGCAAAGAAAGAGCAGAGACAGAAAAGAGTGCTGGGAATCAAGCAAGTCCAAGAAATACAGAACTGCCGCATTCACAAAACAGAGACTTTAAAACAAGTAGCCAACAATGCAAATGATGAAACAGGCTCATACAACCCTTGCAACATCATTATTAGTCACTAGAACCAGACATTTTTGAGGCACTGCATTTTCTTTGAGTTGTTACAATCTCTGCATCTCTAACATTAGTGACTGGCTCAGTATCCTGCCAACAAAACCACTACTGATGTGCAGATCTGTCTGCAAATGAAAGAGTATCTGTTGCATGCAAAACCAAGCAACGTGCTTCTATAATAAATCGGTCTAATTATTACAAACGACTGCAATATTTTCTGAATTAATAAGTATCCCGTCATATTTAGTAATTAGTCCACTGTCATTCTGTTATTTGATTAAGGATTACCTCAGAAAAAATTCACTTGACTTGCTTTTTTTTTTTTTTTTTAATTATTTAAAATTTTAGGAACTGTTGGA
>VUQS01055216.1:0-10907 GCA_015108495.1 Heterochromis multidens | reverse complement strand
AAGAAAGTGTTATTCTATCAAAAAAAAAAAAAAAAAAATCTGTGACAGTCTTCAACACTTGTTCTGGGTCA
The DNA here is from genome assembly GCA_015108495.1 of Heterochromis multidens. Taxonomy (NCBI): domain Eukaryota; kingdom Metazoa; phylum Chordata; class Actinopteri; order Cichliformes; family Cichlidae; genus Heterochromis; species Heterochromis multidens. The sequence continues at coordinate 10,836 of VUQS01055216.1, read as the reverse complement.
AGCTCCCTGTCAGTCAACTGCAAGGTGATGCCATGAAGCCCAGTGAATTTGAAGAGAAGAGTCATTACAGGACACTTTGAAATACCTCTTTGATAGGAGGTGATGACATCTGCCAAGTTATGCAGACATGCCAAGTTATGCAGACATGCCAGAGACAGTAACCAAGGTCAACTCATCTCACTGCCAAGATTTTTTGTCCAGCTGGAATTCCAGTTACCATAAGAAAACCAATACTCACAGGACAACTGAGGTCTGTGTTAAAACAGTGCCATACTGGCCAGATTTCAAACCCCACAGCCTCAAGATGATCCAAATATTTTATCAATGGAACCTCCTGTTTTAGAGGGAATCTGTTTTGTTACAACAAGAATGATACTGATTCTTGCCAGCCTTTGATCAAACAATCTTTTAGAGCTCCTCTTTTTTTCAAACAGTACTATCATAGTTTTTATATTACATGGCTTCAGAGATAAGTGCAATTCCTTGCCTTGACATGTTTTGTTTTCAGTGCAAAATGCACCTAAATTACCACTGTGTAACTCAAATTCTTATGCAGCCCATAATAAAGACTGTCTAAGTACAACATATAAAACCATGGAAATGTGATATGCACAATGTGTTTTTGAGGGATAGATTAGTTTGATTAGTGGGACTCAACTTTATAAACTAACTAAATAGAAATGACATGCCACTTACATTGTGAGGGTCGTATGTTAATGTATACCTTTGACTCCTTCAGAGATGCAAAGAAAGCAAGCACACCTTGCTATATGGTTGTGTTCTTGTCCAAAAGAAGTAATATGTAAGTCAGGAAACATCTACCCCAGTAACAAAATGCAAAGTGAGTTGTGAACATCATGCTAACTCACAGTGAATAACTGGTATTTGCTCTGATAAGTAACTTTGACTTTAGGCAGATATACTGCACTAGCCATACACTTTCTTCAGACTATGAGAATCAATGTAAGTATTTGGATTATTTTGTTTAGAAGTGCAAATTTATATAATGTTCTGGAGATATCAGAGGCATGCAGTTGACTTGGAATTTCTCATTTCCTTTTTACTTTGTTTTATTCACCCTGCTTTGTGTGTAGCTGCTTTGTTCTGTGCCAGCTAGTCATGCTGTAGCTACTTGAGTCATTGTGCCAAAGCAGCTGATAACATTCAGCAAGTCCTTCCGTTTAGGGAGCTAAATTGCTTTTCGATTTAAGTAATTTCATTCCACTGATAAGAAAAAAAAAACATGATAGAAAAGTTATCTGTATTTATTTTGCTTGTGAAGGATGATATAACATTTTTAACAATGTCAATGAAATGACAGCTTTCAGAACAACTATTCACCAGGAAACACTGACAAAGCTGAACATTTGAAATGATATTGCCTGCTCTCAATGCTTATCTGGAAACTGGTAATATTTCAGAAAGTGGGTTTCTTATTTGAGGGCAGCAGACAGAGGCAGGACAATGAGACTGCTACAGACGCCGAGCTGATAAGAAGCTGTAAGCAAAGAAACACAGTGCCACATCAAAGATATTATTTTAAGACAATATTTATCCTATTAGTGCATGAGAATTGATGTGTTTGCTCCCTAACACCCTGATTTTCAGTTTCAGAAGCATCAGGGAGCACAAAGTGGACCTACTGAACTTCTAAGACTACTCAAACTTAAGTGACTTGCTTCAGGGCTACCAAAATTAGGATGTACTATGTTCCAAACTTTTACTTTTCAGGTTCTTTCATGCATTCTGTCTTCATAAGGGAATGAGATCATATTTGGGATGAAAATACTTCATTTTAAAATGTTAAACACGTGTTTTAGGATATGTGGGTAAGTTTTGGCCTATTTAAAAGTGACGACACTAATGCATGTTACAGGCACTTATTCATGTTGCCACTTGAAGTTACTTAACTTTAAAAACTGAGGACAGTCTTACAATTTAGCAATGCAGCAGAAAAAGAAACCTTCACAAAAAGTCCAGTACTTTCAGCTACATTCCATGCTGACTTCGGTCCAATTTTATAGAAAATAACCTTTGTGCTTCCATGTTGCTCTCACTGATAATTATAACAGTGCTGAATAGAAAATTATAATGGTAAGAATGACTGCTATTGACTAAACTACTGAATGACTATTACATAGAGTAATGAATGAGTGAGCGTTGGGATATTTTTGAACATAGCTCATTTTTTGTATTATTAGTTAGACACTAATTAGTTAGTAATATTATTGTAATAGTTAGATAAAAAGAAAAAGTTGTTTCCATGTATACAGAAAATCACATTTTGTTAAGAGACCAAGTTGTTCCCTCGGGGATCAACTCACTGTTGCTTCCTATTTGCCACATACTAATGCTCTTTCAAGAACTTATTTGCATCATATTTTAATGCAGTGGATGATCCCTTACTATTGTACCCTGCAAGGAAGAACAAGAAGCAGTAATAAAAGTCCAAAAGGTAGAAGGCAAACTGGATGGCTGATGGTATAATCACAGTGCTTTAAACCAGAAGACAGGAATTCAAGTCCCAGCTTGGATTGCTATTATTACCCTTTCAATTTACTTTCATTTTTTACTTTTTCTTTTCTGTTTTGTTAGATTTAAGCAACAAAACTGTGTAGTTAGCTTTATAAAAACACCATTGTTTGAGCTAAAACACAACCTTTCACATTAACCACATGTTACAAGACAGAGTTCCCCTATTTTCAACAAGATTGTCCATTATTTCCTTGCAGCACCAGCAGAGCATTTTCTTTCACCCTAATGGAATCCATTTAATATGCTGAGGGACGATTTAACTCTATAGCACCACCCTGCATGATGAAAAATACATGAAAAGGACTACCCAGTGCAATTCAATGTGAAGTCTTTGGGTTGGAGAACAGGTTGCAGTGATTGGTGGAACCCAAAGCTAAGCTAAAAGGAAAATGATTATTGTATTTACAGATAACAGGTTGAGAGAAGCACATCTTCAAATAAAGGCAAATTTTTCGCTCTGAATGTGTAAAACTCTCACTAAAACATTATGTGGGTCACTCTTTTATTGTTTCCTGTTGTGCTGGCATAAAGAGGCGATCACATTCATTAACTTTTTGGAGAACAAGGTATCAGTCCCTTAGTTCTCCAAAAAGGAGACATAAATCCTTTGAGGGTTACATCAGGAAAGGCATCTGGTGTAAAAATCTGCCAAATCAAACTTGTGGAGCGACCCACTGTGGTGACCCCTTGTGAATAAGAAGCAGCCGAAAGTAGCTTTAAGGTATTAGTCCCCTCCCTCCTCCCGCATTTTGTTTGTATAACAAAATGGTCTTCGTTATACCACTGGCTGCCAAAGCATTGTGTGCAGTGAAGAAAAATTCACAAACACTGAGCCAAGCAAAGACAGAGTGGGTTTCTATAGAGACTGTTTTTCCTCACTAGAGTTTAAACCTATGACCCAGATCCCCCGAAAAGCCTCTTGAGGTGGTGGGAGAGACGGTGCACTGGCTGCCTGAAATGACAAACAGCAGGCAGGCGGTGGCATGCTTTGCTTGCCAAATACAGCACTCCATGTTCAAATAGTGCTGACAGGAAAAACATAGACACTTTTATCCAGGGTCCCCCACTCTGGAGTGAGATGTTGAGGGGAAAATTTCCTCCTGCCAGAAGACATAGACCTGCCTGTATCCAGTAGTTTCTTCTACTGCTGCTGTTGTGGAAAATTCACATAAGTGCATTTTTCTTTTTCTTACTAACACTAAATGGTTACTTAGAAACTGACATATTTAGTGGCTTCCATAATGGACATGGACAAGAAGCCAAACTCCTTTGTATAAATAAGAAAATCCATCAACTTCACTCAGCAAATAAAAACCCTGATAAACCTCTCCTTATAATTGTGTTTTTCATCTCACTATAGTGATCTCCTTGGTGTAACTTCTGCCCTCTTTGCTTCCCACCGAGTTTATTGAAGATTCAAGCCATCCATTTTCTTTGATGGTTTTAATTCAGCCAAGCATACCGGCTGCTACTGCACTGCCCACTACAATGATTAACTGCATAGTGCTGCATTCATTCATTCAAGCATATCCATCAAATCACGGATCCCTCTAAGTGGAAACAAGCTTTCCTAGGTTCAGGAAACATCTAACCTGTATTAAATATTGAATGGAGATTCCAAAGCAGGCAAGTTTTGTTTGACTGGTTTGAGAGTTGTATCGTAATTTCAAATTAAAACCCAGAGTTAAGCAGTATGGAAACCACTTAAAATAACATAGTGGAAATGTGAATGCCAGCTGGTCACATTTAGTAGAAGAGACTTGACCCAATGTAAATGACTATGTTTGGTCTTGTCAGGGCAGATTTAGTAACAGTAGGCTGAGAAGGAAAAAAAACAAACATTGTACTGCTTCTTAACTTTACATACATATACTGTACAATATGATATGATGTGACATAATAGTGCCCTAATTTGTATGAAATGTTTGTTTCACTTATAATAAAATTATTTCAACTTTATTTAGCATGTAGGGTGACTCTAAAGACTGCAATAAATCTTTATAAGGAAGATGCAGATTCATAAAGCTCTGTCATGAACACCTGCTCCATTGAGTGCAATGGATGTTTTTAGATGCATCAATCCTTGAATGAAACTAAAACTGACCCAAAGTGAAAAAAGTGATTTAATTTAAACTCACCAATAAATTTGGCTTCAGCAAAGTAGAGCATTTAGCTTCAGTGTAGACTTTTCAGCTCTAAGATGAATTATTTCTTACAAGAAATGCTTCTTAGGAGTTGCAATTTACTTCTTGCCTTAAGTGGTTTTGTATACGGGCTGTTATCTTTGACTCTTTATTAAATTACCAGGTATTTCTCAAGGCAGTTGGTAATCTTTTAAATACTGTGGCTAGGCAAGCCTTAGAAGTACTTTAGCTGTCAATCACTTAAATGAATAGGATTTTGCCAGCAACCAAAATGACTCCTCCTACTTTTCTACTCCACAAGCATGCTATTAACAGCTGTTCTCAGCTATCTGTGAATGAATAGACAGTGTCCTCTATGTTACACCTGAAACAGTCATGATTCCTAACAAGGCCACCCAGTATCTTCCCACTGCAAATGTCTTATTTGTCTACATCATAATACAGTGAATGTACAGTGCTCCTTCGTCCTCAATGTATGTATACGTGGTACACTGCATATGTTCCCCATAGGCCTGTGACCCTTATAACCCCAGTCCTCCCTCTAATCTCTTAATCTTTAGCGGAACAGCAGCCTCTGTGATCATTGGCAAGTCTAGTGTGGTGCATACCTTCCTCCAGTGGTGCTTGGGGGGGATATGTGGGAATATCACAGGTAATCCGCATCTCCTACAAATATCTGTTGCTGGATTTTTCTGAAAATATCTGGCTCTGTGCTCATGGGTGGCCTAGGCAAAAAAACATGGCCTTCTACGGAAAAGAGAAGGCAAACCACTTAACTCAGAGAAATTATATGAAGAGGTGCCCCTGAGATGACCTGTGTGATTGGGAAGCCGAGATGGAGCTTTAGCTGGTTGTGCAGTGTTGACAACTGGTGTCAGGCCATCACTGCATAATGAAACAAGCTTATAGGCTATTAAGTAATAAGCCTGAAGACAGGGTAAAGTGTAATTTTAGTGTATTTGCTTAGATGGGGGAACATTTCCTGAAAAAGACCACTCTGTGCCACAGTATAGTATACAGACTCTGAATCATGTTGTTTCATAACAAATCAAAATCCTGTCTCATATAAAATATGTTTTATGAAGATATAAACTGCTGATTTCCTCTTCCAAATTCTTGAGAATGAAAATAATGCTGCCTGGATCAGATTCTCTGATATTATTTGCTTCAGTCCAGAAAGGTAGGCTTAAATGTCCTGCATCACTCATGATGGCATGTCTTTCTGGCAAAAACAAGACAATGTCATTGTTTCTGACTTTTTCAGCATTCAACCTAATTGTATACTTTATAAAACAGTATTAAAAAAAAAAAAAAGACAGAATAAGTTCTAGAACAAAAGCTGCAGTAGTGTATGAGGTGTATGGATACATTTATTTATTTTCCTTCAGCCCTATTTCCTTTTCAAAACCTTACCCTACACAGCTTTTTTGTGGTGACTGGAGAAGTCATTTTTAGCAGTGTTTCCGCTTAATGAAACCTTATAGCCATGTTGCAAACACATGAAAATGACATGCACAATACTGTAACATAATTTTCACTGGTAGAGAAAGGAAATGTTCACGTTATTTATCATCACAACACACAGAATTTAGATTTCAGAGTTCATTTTGAGAGTTTTTGTCCAAATCATTCATTGTGACAGATGGTTACTCTGCACAGCTCTGGCTCTCAATGGGAGATGGTGCCCTCTGATATCTTATGGAGTCATCAGCAGCCGCTTGCCAAGTTTAATACGACTGGGGACCGTAACTCTCCAGCCAACTACTACTAAACATGCCAGACAGGTCTGGCTCTCTCCCCTCCGTCAGATCGATATCAAATTGTCTCACAGAGCATCTGCAATCAAGCACAGCAGAATAGAGCACTCAGACACTCCAGTCAAAGGTTACAGACGGTCTGGCCAGCTTTGCCCTCAACCAAAGTGTGACTGCCTTTTTAAAGAGTTCTTTGACAGTTTAACATCTCCCCCACCACACTTCCCCTCCACCTCCTTCATCACTCTCCCTGCCCTCCCTCCCTTCTCTCTGTTGTTTTTCTTTCTCAGTCGTCCTGATTAAACCTAGATATCCCAGCAGGAGGCTCTGATTTCCCAACCCTGACTGTTACTGTAGTGAAGTCAGCGCTGCATGTCCTCACACAAGTCCAGTCAAACCTACTGGCTATTGAAGACTGAGTAATGTATGAAACTTGACCATATCTATAAGATATGGGTACTTTAAGCTGTGAAATACATTTGTCTGCTTACACTGTTAAAAATAATCTGTCAACATGCTTTATAACTTTAAACTACACTGGATTTATTAATCACCAAAATAAGTAATATTTACTAATGGTTTAATAATTTACTAGTGCTTTATAAACCATCACTAGGGGCCACTTTTTGGTTGTCAGTTTGTGGAATGTCATTTTCTAGTGGTTAAAACCCAGGATATCTGGACCAAAATCAGATTAACCAACAACTTGGTAAAGGGTTGAATAGTCCATTTCTGGGGTCCTCCCTAGTGAATTAAAGAGCTAAATAAAAGGAATCTTAACACTTACAACTCATCTATAGTGTACTAGTGGGTGATTTATATCAATTAATAAAAAAATAAATAAATAAAACTTTTTTCCACTGGTCACCCAAATGAATTGCCATGTGCCTCTAGTAAACAATAATATTCAACCCTCACATTTTAGGACTCCTGTCTTAAAGGCTCACATGCACAGAATTGGTCAACTCCACATTAACTATTCTTTGGCAAAACTATGGTGGCTTACATTTCTGGTACCAGTATGTCCTGGCCAGTTCTTATAAACCTTCATCATTCATATGCAGGATAAAACAAAAAAAAGAAAAGAAAAAGCTCGTTTTGAAGAGATAATGTCAGGACTGGGAATATGAGGGACCAGCACATAAGAATTCCAACAAGCTGAAAAGAATAATCTTATATTCAGATCTGAAAGATGCTTACAGTAACAAAAAACTTGATTGTCAAATTACCCATGATGACAAAACAATCATTGGAGGCTAATTATTTACTTATATACCTAAACATAGTTATACTCTTGACATTCATCTGGACATAAAATTAAACACTGAAAACATGGGGAAAAAAGATTTCTGAATGAGTGCAGTTCGTTGGAGTCATTTCACATGAGATGCAAATTACATCGCCCTGAGTGACTGCTCCTGAATGAATGGAGCCTTTTTTTTATGATCACAAGAAAAACGTCTCCCGAGGGATGTGGAATTTCAGGAGGGTTTCCCCTCTTAAACATACAGGGGTACACTTTAAAGGTAAAGGGTAATACTGCACTTCCTATCCTGGATAATGCTGTTTGAACTACATAAAATGCTTCCATTCATTCAAAAATGCACAAAGATGTGTACTTTTAAAGGAATGTCTTTAGTTCCAGTAAGAATGAGCATCTAGGTTTAGTTGTGTGAGTAAGACATTAAACAGTTTTAACTTATTAACTTCTAAGAATGAAATAGAACATCGAAAACTTACCGTTTTGCTCCTTTACACTTGGAAGGTGAAATTTGCTGACATGACTTGATTCAGCTTCCGAGCCATATTGTTGGAGAAGCGATGCAAGAAGCAATATTAATGGAAGGATCATTTGGATGAGTGGTAGCTGGCGATCACAAAGCGCTGTAGACGTGACTGTTTGTATCACCACACACATGCGTCGTTTACAGGACACCAGTGCTGTTTCGGACACATTTGGAGAGGATAAACGCAGAGCAAAATCCACTTAATTTTAAGCATCAGTCCTTCGGAAGAAAGTTCGGAACAAATTTTTAACTTGATAAATTAGAACAAATCCTCTGCAGAGTTTCCAAACCTGCCGCTGCTGCGCAAAGCAAATGCGCACCTGTTGGTTCAATGGAAAGTTTGAGCAAAGTTTACTTTTATGTTGTTATAATCCTGGTATTAGTTATAAAATCACCCTTGTGCACGCATATCATCTATGAAACGAAAACATTAGAAATACACAGATGCATTTTGGGTAAAGCGCGCGTCCACGGTGCGTTCTTCACTCCGTCTGATAAATCCCTGCAGATCTTTATGCATTACAGCAAGAGCTCACACACGCAGACAGCGAGAGAGTGCAGCAACTTGATACAGCCTGTACCCAGAAACCATTCGCAACACCGAGACGATTTCTGTTGTCTGGCGCGGTCTAGAGTCATAACTTGAAGACCGAGATAAAATATCACTGCGCACTCTGGGTTGGCTTTTTGGAAACTGGCAACTGACGGCACAACAGGTGCTATACATAAAGTACAACTTCTCAGCGGAGGAAACTCCCCAGGATGTTAACTATTCAGTTGCTGCCTGGTTTAACGAGGTGTTTCACCTCCTTTCGGCTCCATTTTTTTGTTTGTTGCAATCACTTTCACACATTTTAAGTAGTTTCCAGCGAAAAGTTTCAGCGTCTCCAGATAGCTCAGTCTGTTAAGGAGAAGGTCTTGATACAAGGTAGCCTACGTCTGGAAATAAGACTTCACAATTGAATAATAACTTTAAACACTATAACACCAGATTAAATGATTAGCATGTATTTTTCTATTGCATTTGCAGTAGCATTCGTGGGACTAATTGTCACTAAAATGGTAACGTTTTAAGTTTTTAGGCTAAATATAAGACAAGAGATACAAAAAATGTGAAGGAAACATTTTAGGCTATTTGCAGAAAGAAATTTAAATTGCACACATTTCACTTTCTGCTGTGTGTACACCAGTTGTACCCACTGTTTTAGTGTTCCCGTATCTGTTTTTCTGCTTATTTTACTGGGCAACAACATCATGGCCCGATTGCATTTTTAGTCCAGTAAATCATGTCCTATCAAGTTTATAATATATACAGCGTATTTCATAGTCACAGTATTCACATCAGGAGCTCCATGATTCAGACTGAAATCTTCCATATAACATTCCTAAGTAACATTGTTTAACCACTGAGTAATTGTTTAAAACCTTGATTTACCGAATGAAAGATAAATGTGCCCCAAAAGAAAACTTTTTAACATGCATTTTTGTGCTCTCCTGGAATGTTTCTGTGGAAGGAAATGTTTAAGGTTCTCAATTTGTCATATCAAAGCAGAGACACCGCTTGAAACAATACTCCCTCCTGTTCCCAATTTCCTTTCTCCCCGGCACAATGTTGTACCTCATCAACTGTGTTTTATGTGGTTCCTCCCATCCTATTGTTGGCAAAGTGCAACAGTGTATCCCCCTCTGTATGGTAAGTCTGCTGCAGCACAGACACAACAATCAAAGGAGAGCTGGAGACATATTGAACCCATTGAGCCAGGCACATGATGCAATGCTGCAGCAATTTACCCCCAGTCTCACATAGCTTAGAAACTACCACCTCAAAGAAAATGTAGAGCAACCATCTCTGCAGCATCAAGGTAAGAAGGGAGGTTTTTGTGGTTTTAATCAAAGTTAATGGGTCAGGAAAGAAGGCGTGGGACACTGATGCAGTCATTTCATACTTGTGTTGCCCCTGTGGAGAGGGGCATATGAAGGTCTTCATGTGCCTGTTGCAAGGGCCAAGGCCCTTTGTGTAAAGGAGGGTATCACATTCCAGCCCTGCAAGCGCCTGCAGCAGATGTCAGCACTTCACATCGTGGAATCCCTCTCTCTTTCACAAAAACACACACACTCATTCACCCCATGAGGTTTTGTCTGTAAAAGCTGGGTATTTTGTCTTGTTGTCCACATTTGATTGCCGCTTCCATGGTGGTCTTGTGAAACGCAAAGGCTTTGATACAAAGAAATATAATAAACAGAGGAAATTAGAAACAAGTTAGGCCTTTTGGGTCACGCCAAACATGCAGAGACAAGCCAGCCAGGAGGGCTCTGTGTCCACTGAGCAGGGTGGAAATGGAAATATATACAATGGAGAATTCACACTCATCGTCTACTGCCTAAATCCCATTAGACTTGCTTGCCTTTTTGGGACACATACTGTCAAGCAAACAAATGCCCTCTAACAACCAGTCATTATTACAGAACCCATCTGTCATAGGTTTGGAAAAAACACCTCTTTTGTGGTGAAGAGAAACACAAGGGAGTGAAAATGTTAGATTACTTCATTTATACTGAAAAACCTGTTGTACCTGAAGCATGAACTTTGGCTTGGATGTGTAGCCCAGTAAATAA
>VUQS01055215.1:0-11729 GCA_015108495.1 Heterochromis multidens | reverse complement strand
TTACAAGGAAAAGTGATCAGGAGTCAACATTGATAAACAACCTTACCTGCAAACAGAATTGATAACGGCACTTCTACCAATTAAATCTTATCAATATCCGTAACAAAGATCTGACTTTTCCATACACGCTGGCCAGCAGCAGCAGCCAGCCAAACGGCTGAGTACTCATTGTTAACAATGTCAGATCTTCACATAGCCTACCCCAAATGTCCATTATGAAACTGTAGTATGACATTCAAAATACATCCATAATATTACATGTGAACTGTAGCTCAGCATACCTCTCAACTTGCCAAATTAGGCCAAATGTTGCATTGGGAATCAAGAATCAGTTCTCATCAAGACTGTTTCAGAATTGTCTGGTTTCTGTTAGTCACGCAGGTCTGAAAATATCTGTTCCTTTTATTAATATCTGCCAAGAACCAAAGTTTTCACATGAGACATGAGACCTTAACTATTGTAGACAGGAGATTCTTTTACAGAATAAGTTTGAAGAAGCACCACCAGCCTATGCTTATTTATTTGCAATACATGACATCTTTGACTGCTGTCAAAAGTTCAATCTGTAATCTCTAGAGGATTTGATTTTATAAAATCCTTTCCTGTCATCTATTTCTGAGAAGCACATTTACTTTTATACGATGCCAGAAGGTGTGTATCCTCAAACAAACTTCATTTATCAGTAGACACAGTGCCTCCAGCGGGATAAAGGCTGGGGATTCCCATCCTTACATCATGACTAAAGAAGCCATTTATTCAGACCGCAGGTCCCCACAGTAGTTTATTCTCCAGTTTCCCACAGTCCACAGTGTAATAAATACCAATTTTATGCAGTTGCTCAAAAATATTTAATTTGTAGTTCCCTTATAAACACAAAGTATTTCAGAGATACCTCTGAAATATTGCAACCTACTCCTCTTCAGCTGATTTTTTTTCCACTTAATGATAACACATCAATAAGAAGAAATACAGTAAATAAACCAAACTACAGACTGATTATTACAGCATTTAGTGCTATGCATCTTTTCTGTAAAAGGTTGAAGGTCTTTTTGTACTTTTTGTGTAGTTTTGATGCCTTCATATAGTATGAATTAGTTCTGTGTCCCACTTTGATGTTTCTCCATGTTAATCCTCATGTTAGGCATGTTAGGGCATGTTTACAACAGAGAGGAGCAGTGGTGGTCTAGTGCACCTGGCCAAAAATAAATCATATATTTATGAAACAGACTACATTTTTGTACATTGTTGATCTCCAAAAAATAAAAATTGTGGCCCTTTATTTACTTTACACTCTGTGCAAAGTGGGTCAGCACTTGTATAAAACTGAAGTTAGTCTCATCAGTGTTGCATGTAGGAATATCATTCATATGTCCATCCATGTTTTAAAAATTAAAATTAAAATGTTGTTATATGTCAAATTTACATAGATGTTGTATTTTCTGGGACTTTAGTTTTGAAAACCTTCTTACAAACTGATTAATAAAAACACGGCTCTCTTACTTGAACAGGGTGCTACACTTGTACAGTTTAACTTATTGTAATAAAAACTTGATATAAATTGAAAGGTCAAAGCTCTGTTCAGCTTAGGTTGAATATAAATTTGTAGTTATCTGTGATTTTTATGTAAAGTACAGCTGTATTTGAAATCTGGGCATTTATGTGAACACACACTGTATATCAAAGATGGACCTACCCTCACCAATTGTTTTGTGAAGTCCTGTCTTGAATGCTTAGCATTTAGTTAGCATTTTGGCTGTTGCAATATTTTTGTTTTTAATGGAGCCAGAAGTGGTAATATTTGTTTGCTAAGTGCATCCACAGACACCAGCTAATTAGTGATAATTATAGACAGAAATAAAAGACTACATTTTCACTCACCTAATCTGGAGTACAGACATCTTGGATGGGCTTTTTGTACAATTAACAACAAAGCAAACTGTACTATTTGTTAGTTAATTTCATGACAAATGCTCTAAAAGGCACCAACACAACAGATGCTATTGAAAGGTACAGCTAAGTGACTCGAATTAGCATAGCTAATGTAAATCCTGGTGCATGATGGATTAGCGTGGCCTAAAAATGATTATTTGCACAATGGAAACTGCTCACCATTGGTCCTTGCTGCAAGCCTGTTTTATAGCCATGTTGTGCTGTTCCTGGTTTTATGTAATAGTAACAGTGCACAGTTGCCCTTGAGAGCAAACTAGCTGTCTTTGATGCTGAGATCTGTGCAGGCAATACTGAGCATGAGTCATCCAGAAGCCCACACACAAATAGTTTCAGCAGCAGTTTTTCCGTGCTCAGGAATTACAGCATTGTCATGAAAACAGTAGTAGCTGTTGTTTTTCCTGAAAACATGAAAAGTTGTTTTCAGTGTTGAAGTGATATTTTGAGTAAATAAGTAGCAGGATAGTCAATCAGCCTAATTTACAGGCAACATTTTGTCTTGCTTCAGCAGTACTCTAATTTCTTGAAGATGATTAACAGAATGGGATTTCCCTAAGAGGCCTGCAGCTGATAAAATCATATGCCATAGTGATTGCACAGTTACACACTAACCAACTTTATGTTCTGAATTCACATAATTTAATATATGCATGTAAGTGACGAAGTTAAACCAAAAAGGATTCTATTGAGCGCTCGACAAAATCGGATCAGTGTCCATCAAATTTAGCTTTGGTGTCCTTGTGAGCCGACGTGGCTTTATATAATTGTTTACATAATATTCTCTTCTGACTTTGTCTGGCAGGGTTTCGCTGTGGGTGGTGAGATGCCTTCAGGAACACAAACTATGACTTAAGGTTTTTGTGTTGATGTTCAAACTAGCTGCTGTGTTTTCTATGACCACTGTGACTTGATTACTATCTCTTTATCCAGCAGCACTGTTACATCGAGTCACTTGTCCTTGTTTAGCACTGTCTACTTGTAAACACATTTTTTTTAAAGCCTGTGAATGACCTTAAAAGATGAGTTAAACCTGTTCTTATATGAGGGAGTTACATTTAGGAAATGTGCTGGTGGTGTTTCATTGATAGTGATTCCTTATGGCCTAACATGGTATGGATTTTTCATTTTGACATTAAAAAGCTTTTGTAAGATAAAGATGGATTTTTCTCAGCTATTTTTTTTTTCTTTTTAGATTTTTCATTCAATAATAGCAGTTGAAAAAACAGAAAAATTGAATATCAGTCCTGTTTTTACCTTTGTCCTTTAAGCAAAACACCTAAACATTTCAGGTTCATTTTCTGGTTCATTTTAATCTGATCATCTATTTGCTTGTTGAGGCAGTGAGGTTTTTAAAAGTTTAAACAGGATAAAATGCTCTCTATTGAAGGGTAATGTCTTATCTCTGGCCCTATGATTGTTACAGGTCTTCTACCTTCTCCTTCCCGTGACAAATGTTGAGGCCTAACATCTCCTAGAGGTGAGGGTGAGGACAGGTCAGACTGTCAGTCAGCTGCGCCAGGTTTTGTCCCATGAGAGTGACTGTACCATCCAGGCACCGCCAGTGACTAGGGCTGTGGCTGTGGTGGGCCCGGCCCAGGAGGCCTTCTTGTACATCACTCCAGGCTCCCGCTGACCTGTGCTGCTCTCACCATGGATCAGCAAAGAGACAAGTATGGTGACCGACCGCAAAGGAGCACTAAAGTGTCCCAGGGAGGCCGCAGTGGACACTCGTCCCGGCCATCTGGCTCCTCCAGTTCCTCCGGGGTTCTCATGGTGGGGCCAAATTTTCGTGTGGGCAAGAAGATCGGCTGTGGAAACTTTGGTGAATTGAAGCTTGGTAAGTTGAATCTTAATCAAGTGTTAAGATATTTATTAGGTTCATGTTTTACTAGTAGACATGGATGCTGCAAAGTTTGCTAGAAATATGTCTTCTCATCTATTACGGAGTTATTTATTTTCTGAAGTAGTGTAATTTATTTTTAAAACTGATCTGAAGCATGCTTTTTACTCTCCTGTCTTATTCCAGGAAAAAATCTCTACACAAATGAGTATGTAGCTATTAAACTGGTAAGTGCACTCTTTCTTTTACTGCTTGACTTCTCACGTCTGCAGATGATTTTAGAATCAATTTTAATGTTAAACTCATTACTTCTGAAGCGCTTCATTATGTAAAAATAGTCCAATACCGAAATTGGTAATAGTCAGTTTAAATCAGGATCAGTAATGTTGGTGCAGAAAACATTGAAAGGGTAGTTTGCTTTATTGTAATTGTTTGAATATAGTGGACCGTGATAATGAGAAACTGAAGTAGATCATTAGTACATAGAAAACGGGAAAAGACAGATGCTTAACATTAGTCTTTCCGGTGTGTTCAATACTTGGCATTGATTTTAAATGAGTGAATTTAAGATTAGCCATTTTGACTGTAATTTGCAGTCAATTTCCAGAAATATTGGTGTTGCATGTAACTGTTGTGTTCTTGAAGAGAAATGTGAGTGAGGTATAGATGCTCAGCTAGGCGTGTCTCTTCAGCGACTGCTGGACTGGAAATCGTCGCTCCTGACTCATGCCCTTATTATTGCTCACCAGAGAGTTGTAATTTGCTACAGAATCAAAGTATTAAGCCCACCAACCAAATGGCTTTCAGCTACTCGCTGTGTTGTATAGTGTGCTGACATTTGTTTCAATTTAAAGTACGCTGAGTTTTAAAACTCCTGACAGTGAACTGGAAATGAAGTTTAGTATTTGGAGGCACAGCAAAGTGACTATTTTAAGTGTATTTTTAAGTATATTATCTTTAAACTATTTTTCTTTAGCTGAAATGTGATTTTTGGGTTGAGTGTTACTTAAAGGGTTGACCCATCCAGAAATATTTTAATGGTTGCAGTGTGAAAGTATAAAAATATTTGATTCATTATCATTATTCATTAATTTGGACTTAGATGTAAAATTCAGTTTATTCCAGTGTGTATGGCTGACTAACTGATCGCTGGTCTTTGTGTTTACTATTCAGGAACCAGTAAAGTCGAGGGCACCACAGCTGCATTTAGAGTACCGGTTCTACAAAACACTGGGAACCGCAGGTAAGGTCACAGATTTGTTTGCTACTCCATCTGGTGTTTTTATGTGACTGCACGATAGTGATTTGACTGTTTTGGAAGATCAGCCCAAAGATTGCATCATTTCCACAACAAGTGATTACTCATCTCAGGTTACATATCGGTATTAAGCTGACTTTAATCGCTGGGAGTTTGTGTACATGACTGAATGAATGCCTACGTGCATAGAAAGCATGTTAAACAGTGACCTTGGGTGAAAATAGCCTTGCCAGAGGTGCAGTTTAATATGAAAGGAGTGGTCTTCTGTTGTGCAGGAGGCTCCATTTTCACTTTCATTGGGCTGCCCTGCTTCTTTTTTGGCAGTAAGTGCCATAGTCTGTGCTGTGATTTGGACCTTTAATGTTTCATTAGCTGGCAAGAATTTAAGTTTTCTAAACCTGGGATCCAAAGCAACAGCAGTTAGGGCTGTGTTTGGAGATTCAGGTTGAAACACAAATAGTTCTTTCCATTTTGCTGTGATCTGTTTAGCCACATGAGCCTGGAAGGACCTTGCTTGTGAAGTCTCAAAAGCTGAACTCTGTATGGATGTCTTGAGGCTTTGGACAAGTTGTGGAAGCATAGAGAGTATAACATAGTGTTGCTCACTCGGGATTACTGTAGTTCCATCAAATGGCTCAAGGGCTTGGCTCAGTTCCTCAATCAGGTTCCACTGTTCAGGCTTGAGGTCGAGATAGTGGTGTTTTCCTCCTGGAGCCACTGCTAGACCAGACAGTGCAGCAGTCACAGGCCATCTTTGTTCCAGAACCCTGAATAACGTGGTAAATACTATTCCAGTGAGTACTTAAATCTTGAAGCATGAGCTGTGGCGTGCCCATTTGCAGCTGCTTATCCTTTAGCTTAGTCCATGCCAGCTAAGTTCAGCCCTGATGCCCATCAGCTATTACTTTTTGTGGTGGAATTTCGAATTTGGCAATAACATCCTCAAGCCACTCTGCAATATTTGTAGCCGTGTGTCTCGCCAAGAGGCATCGTTGTCACACTATGGGTCTCCATTTCCTAATTCTCCCGAATAAAGTGACAAGTAATCCTCAGATATGCCTCTGTAGCAAGGCTCGTCTAAATGTTGGTAGTGTGTACAAGGCTCAAGTCAGTCTCAAGCGTAATTTATTGTCCCGGAAATGTGTCGGTCTGTATACAGGTTTCTGTTCAGGCAGCATATGGAGAGGGGTTTTCACTGCAAACATGCTCCAGTGCAGTCCTTCTAAATCTCAGCTGCACCTTGCTGGATGCGGATGACCTATTCGTTGGTCGAATGTTGATTGGTTGACAAGTGGGGCCCGAATAGGGAAGGGAGCGACAGCGGAGTTCATTATGTTCATAATGGAAGAAGCATGGGGAAAAAAAAAAAAAATCAAAGATCAGAAATGCATTGTTTTTAACACTCGGCTTCACTTCAGCTCTGTGTATGTTATAACGTCACTCTTCTCCATGGCTGGCTGATGGACCAACAGCAGCACGAGCAAGATTAGCCCACAGACTGGTTGTATCATGTGTTTTTTAGACTGCCCCCATCTGACAACAAACACTCTGCAGGTAGACGGGCAGTCTGACTAGGGATAAGGGTGGTATGTGGCATGTGAAAAATAAAGCTATTATTTTTATGTTTTTAAACATTAATATATGGTAATATTTTAAAATATAGATGCAAAGACTGGGTACTTTCTGCTGATGTTGAATCACATCATTGTGCTATCATGGTAAGCTAAGTTGATTTTACAATGGACACGCTATACAGTATTTTTGCTTTTCTTTTGTTTGAAATGGTCCCGAACTTTAGATAGTTTTCGTCTTTTCTCTGGCTTTGTTCCTCGCTGTTTTCTTCTTTCTCCATCGCACCATTAAATATCGTGATATAATTTTGAGGCTGTATCGCCCACCCCTGCTGTGCAGAAAACACAGAATTCTTTTCTTGTTTTTTTTTTTGTTTGTTTGTTTGTTTGTTTTTTTTTCCAAGTCACTTGTACAGTGGAAAGCTGTGAAAACACTTGCATTGCCTTATTAAGCTGACATGGTGAATTTTTAGTGATGAGTTGGTTATTTACATATCCAGCAAAGCAACATAAACATTCATTCAGACATGTGCTTTCAAAAACTTGGCCAGTGTAAGTCCAATATTTGCTCTTGTTTTTTGTCATGTATTGACGTTTCTCACTCTCAGGGGAAAATATGACTCTTAAGGTTGTAAATGTTCTACTATTCTAACTAGTTAGACCAGTTAGTCACGAACTTTAACCCCTTTTTAAATAAAAACTTAAAGGAACTAAAAACACCAATTTATTTACTTACCTGGAATGCAACAATATGTCCTGTAATCCATAATACATTTATTATTATTTTTATTGTTCACACATAATGGCTTATGGCAACAGTTTCTCCCATACACAGTTTGATTGACAGTGTTGAACAGCGATTTTGGCTGTAATGATACCCACACTGACAACTGTATTTTTATTTTTCCATATTAACCAGATGCTTTTCAAACCTTATTATCTAGCATTCAGAATGAAATACAGTGCAATAACTGACAACTTTCTGATGCATCACTGTTACAGCAACAAGAATGTTGTCAGGATCAAGTGAGCACTACAGAGAATTAAATTAAGGCAATTTTTTTTTTTTTAGTGTTGGTACTAGAGGAAATGGGTGGAAAGGCTAGAAACAATGGAACAATAGAAAAATCTTTATTAACAGTATCCATGGTTCTCCTGGTAAAATAGAAGATAGAAAATAATAATGGATACATATCAAATATATTGACCTAAATGAGAGCTGTTTATGAGAGCATTTTGATGGTGTTAGTTTTTAACTTATTACCTAATGTGGTCTTTACAACGCAATGATGTTGGTGTTTAGGGATGACCCCAGTTTGTCATGGAAAATTAAAGCCTTTTAAAATTTTATTTATTTAATTTTTTTTGCAGTGGATGATCTTTGATGTGCTGTTTTGGAACTCTACATACACATGTGATAACCTGACAGGGAGTATAATGGCTATTGTTTTGCAAAGGCAAGGGCTGGAAAAGGCCAACTGTGCGGAAACTCATTAAATATTTAGAGAGTGGGTCTGCCTCTCTTAGTACTAACCTACCTCTGTCCTCTCCTTCCAGATGGGATAACGTGACCTCATTTCTTCTTGGCTGTGTGCTGTGCCACATTCCTCTCAGCCAATGTGGTTATCACAATGTCTGTGTGATGGGGTCTTTATGAATTAATGTGGTTTGACTCAGCTGCTCTGTCAGGTGGTGTTATCTGATGCATATCCAACTGTCGCTGGATATTAATGAGGATGATTCAATTAAAAATCAAGCATCATTTTCCAGTTAACATTTGAGTATATTTGTCATTACAATAGAAGGTGCATCTTTGCTTTTGTTCTACAAGACAGTAAGATTGTGATGCATTATTGTGAGGAGGACAAAAAAGGTTTTTAAGAGCGTGAGGCTTTGTTCAGGAGTGGGTGGACATTGTTGAGCTGTTAAAGGTATTGGCAGGCAGACCTTGTCATGAAACACTACACCATCTCCGTAAACACTGCAGGCCTAAAGAGTAAACATTTCCAATAGCGACACAGTTTAATAGATTTTACAGACATGTAAAGGAAAGGCCAGAGATCTTATCCTGTATATGTGTTCCCACTCAGGTGAAATCATGGATCTTTGTTGAAGAAAAATGAGCTTCTCTCATTACACAGTTTGATTTCAGTGAAAATAATTAGAGAGAATGAGGGATTGGAGAAACCATAGAGCGGTGTTTTTATACGCTTTTAGAAGTTAAAGAGCCCTATGTTCTTGAGTGCATTTAAAGGGAGACTTTCAGATTGAAAAGAACCACAGGATTTTCCTGCAGCTTTCTTTTTTGCATAGAATGATAGAGTATAATGTTTGTTTTTAACACCATAGTTGCTGTATAATTACAAATGTTGATTTCTTGTCACTTCAGAAAGAGAAAAACCTTTTCAAGGGGATTCATTATGCTCATTGAACTCCTAGAGTAGCTTTCTCAGTTCAGAATAACCCTTGTTTATCTAATACTGGACCTTGGTGCAGCCCATTAGTTCATTCGATCTGAAACAAACCATTTTAGCTCCTCCCTCTTTAAGACCACCCCCCCTTTATGCTGTCTTTTTTTATAATTTGCTGCCTCTCACAAACACACATACTGATATACTTGCATATATGCTCATCACATTTAAAATTATGTGCATGAGCATCCATTGTAACAGTATATAGATTGAAAATATGGAAAAGCATGTTAGTGGTTTTTCGGTGATGTTTCAGTTCATTAACTTTGACAGTAACATTTTACCAAAAATGTAAAAGAATTCACATTTTATTTCAAATGAATTAATAAAACAGAAAAAACTAAATGCTGGTTCTATAGCTCTGATAAAATGTAAATGAGTGTAATAAAATGGCACAGTAATTAAATGATTGGTCCAACACATGAGCAGATTGACAGTCATCAGCACAGGTTTAGGGAAAGCAGCCACTGAACAACAGAAGCAAGCCAGCAAATACGTCTGTCAGAAATTGAAAGGGGCCAGCTTGATGTTGATTTGAGGGTAGAGTTGAGCAACCAATCACAGGCTGTAGCAGTTGTATAGGCAGCCAATCAAAGGTGGGTCTGCACAACGTGCAAAAGGAGCTGGCTGTATTCCAGATGTTTTCTGCAGAACCAACATGAGTAGCCTGTTCACAATGTTTTCAGTAAAACCCACCCGTTAGAAATGTACCGTGGAAAAATCTGTCCCCCAATCTTTGATTTGCTTATCCTGCTCTGGCGGGCTGTCCCAGCTTACAGTGGGTGATGAGTAGCGTGGTACACCTTGGACAAATAAAGTCTATCACAGCACTGACACACACATATAGCATAGTGAGAAAAATGCAGGCGCTCACGCCTACAGTCAATTTAGAGTCACGAATTCACCAAACCTGCATTTATTAGACTGTGGGAGGAAACCCACACAGGCATGAGGAGAACATGCGAACTTCACACAGAACGGTATCACATACTAATCCGAAATTAATTTCTGTGAGATTTTTTCTTCTAACCTTTTAAAAACAACAACAACAAAAAAAAAAAACTAATCTGATGAAGAAGTCTTTCTGTGATACATTTCTAACATTTTTGTTGTGTAACATGGTCTAAAACGTGTACAAAAGAAATGACATAATAATAAAAATAGGCTTTGGGTGAATTTCTGTCACCTTTTTGTCACAGTGATGGGCACTTGTGGGCAATAAGGGAATGGGCTCATTGCATTGAGTTTCAGTCCAGTGAAAGACATGATCTTTGGCTTTAGGTTGAAAAATTGCACATACAGATGTCAGTGTACCTGTGCATAACTGGGTGAGTGTATCTTAGTTCGGATGAGTCATATCCATTCATTATGCGTTCATCTTGCTTCCCTTGTATTATAAAGGGACTGCATCCACAATTCTGTTAGATTTTAGTAATGCATTTGTGAGCTGATGTCCAAGGTTTGCACTGAGTTTGAGCAGAATGAAGTAGTTTCACACAGGTTTTAGGTGCACATTTCCTTCAAAATATTGCTTTAACAAAAGCACATCCCTCAGTGCTGTTCTGCTTATTTAGCCATTATTGGATCCCATCCATATTGTTGAAAATGCAGACTTTGTCTATGCCCTGTGCAAATACTAAAGAATATCTCACAGATCAGGTGAGCACACAGACCAGGCATTGCTCTCTTTATCGTCACAAAAATTGAAAGGGAGAAGTCAAAAGTGGCACCTACAAAATTGGTAGCTTCAAACAAAGCTTGTCTTCCAGTAGAATTATAGTATATAGTTAAAGACCAAAAGGTTCAGTCTTAAATGTTTGTTGACTTTTGTGCCATAGGCAACAGTGGTTCGATCATCCCTGGAGTTCCTCTGCTAGTTAAAAGCTAGATCCACATTGTTTTTAACTGTTTATCAACTTATTTACAGCACATCTCCAATCTGACACATTTTTAGGCCTCCCACAGGCACCCAGCGTTTCAAGGCACTCATTCCTATGGTACAATTAACAACCCACAGAACTACATAATGGTGTCCAGAAGCACAGGATGGAGCACAGCATGACTCCTACATGCCCATATGCTTGCTGACAGCATTTATGCCACCTTTCATACTGCAGTGCATTTCCCATTACCCAGCTGGCAAGCCAAATGTCTCCAGCAACATGTTTAGTATAAATATCAGTGCACTAAATTGGGAGTTTTATTTGTATTTAGCTTTTTTGTTAGCATTTTCTATTACAGACTGCTTGAGCAAAATAATAGTTTTATAATGGCAATGTGGTCACTTTTTGTACCAACTTCTTCATAGCACATAAAACATGAAAGACCAAACTAGTATAATGGGGGCTGACCATTTTCTGTGCGCAGTGATTTTGGAAAAAAAAAAAAATTATTTAAGCTTGTACATTGAAACAGATACTAATTTATATGTCAATGTTGTGTTTAAAACGATTAATTAAGCTTTAAATTTTAGATTTCACTATAAAATTATTTGTTTGGAGGTTGTTTGGAAGTGTGGAGCTTTAATGACTCATGCATTTAAAATCCACACATCTGCACTTTCATGAAGTGTGCATAAATGCATTGCACACACAAGACAAAACCAGTTACTTTTAAAGTCAGAAGCACAAGATGTTTGATAT
>VUQS01055214.1:0-15801 GCA_015108495.1 Heterochromis multidens | reverse complement strand
AGATGTAGCTATACCAAGTGATAGCAACATTAGGAAGAAGGAACACGAGAAGCTGGAGAAATACCAAGGGCTGAGAGAGGAGCTACAAAAGATGTGGAGGGTGAAGGCAACAGTGGTCCCCGTGGTAATCGGAGCACTCGGGGCAGTAACCCCCAAACTGGGCGAGTGGCTCCAGCAGATCCCAGGAATGACATCCGAGATCTCTGTCCAGAAGAGCGCAGTCCTAGGAACAGCAAAGATACTGCGCAGGACCCTCAAGCTCCCAGGCCTCTGGTAGAGGACCCGAGCTTGAGGGACAAAGACCGCCCATGAGGGTGTGTGTGTGTGTGTGTGTGTGTGTGTGTGTGTGTGTGTATGTATATATATATATATATATATATATAAATACACGTGTGTGTGTGTGTCTGTGTGTGTGTGTCTAAAACCCTAATTCCAAAATTCCAATTCTGATTCCATTTCCAAATGATTTGCAAATCAACAGAATATAGAATAGAGCAATAGAACATAGAAAATGTATCAAATGTTTAAACTGAGAAAATGTATCATTTTAAGAAAAATATTTGCTCATTTTGAATGTGATGACAGCAACACATCTCAAAGAAAATTGGGATCACTGTTTAGCATCCCCTAAATGTCTGGGAACTGAGGAGACCAGTTGCTGGACTTGCTGAAATATGCAAGGCCTTCCTTGAAAAAGATGTGGTCTGGATGGGAGCATATGTTCCTCTAAAACATGTACAGTATATACCTTTCAGCACAGATGATCTCGGTCCTCTATAGTTTGGACCCTAACCCCATGTTTTCCAAAAATAATTTCACACCAATATCAGTCACAGTGGCAGCTTTGCATACATTAACCAAAGGCCTGGTTATTCTTTATTGTGCTGCAAAGAATAAAATGATCAATTGCAAACGTGATCTGTTGTATGTTTCTGTATCTAAGTCTTCCTACCTTGCATGGAAGCATTTTGAATATTTCTTTAAATGTAGGCTTATTTCATTCTGTCATTGCAACAGGACAGATGATTAGTGGAGCCTCATTTCGTCCTGATTTATTAGTACAGGGGCTGAAGAATGGATGGATGGTGTCAGAAAAACTGTCTGTGAATGTAAAGATGAGCACTTTGGCATCCACATTGTAGAAGGACACCAGTCCCTTATCATAGTCAA
Source organism: Heterochromis multidens (assembly GCA_015108495.1). Classification (NCBI taxonomy): domain Eukaryota; kingdom Metazoa; phylum Chordata; class Actinopteri; order Cichliformes; family Cichlidae; genus Heterochromis; species Heterochromis multidens. The sequence goes on along the minus strand of VUQS01055214.1, from coordinate 14,631 downwards.
CATAGATTCCAATCCGGGATGGTCTGATGTTAACTGTCAGGTTGGTTGAGGGTTCTGTTCTGAAGGCATACTCAGTTTGAGCCCGGAGGCTGAGAAACCAGTATCCATGGGTGGGGCTCACAGTGATTTTCCCCTTCCGATTGATGGACTGACTTGCCACTCCCAGGTCCCAATCAGTCTTTTCCCCTACCTCCACCTATAAGAGGGCAGTGTGGTACAGATTACTGCAATTAACTTAGACATTGTACACCTTTAGGGCATGGGCATTATCATTTGCAGCGCATGAAGTGTGTCTTGATCATAAATGTCAACATCATAATTTTTTCACTTATGATGGTATATCCCCCATATATAAAAAAAAAGTACACTCTTTTAGCAAAAAATAAAAAAAAAAACCCAAAAAATGCTACATGACAAACACTTTTTGAATGAGTTTTAATTTTACATGTCTGTAATGTGTGTGAACCTAGGTAATCTCACCTATGGCCTTTCCATTAAATTACATTAGACAGACAATATTATGTTCTCTCATTGATAATATGTAAATATTCACAACAATATTTTAAGACTAATTTAAAAAATAAGAGTGGCACATGCATATGTGCTTTATAACTGTAAAGTAGTATGTATTGTAGTATAATAATATGCATAATATAAAAAAGATTATTACTATAACTTTATAATGTTTAGACATGAAAAATACATACTAAATCCAAGATGTCATAAACTTCCCCTTTCTCATGTCTGTTGAATGTAAATCCTAAAATCAGATTATATCACCATCAGATGGACTGTCTTGGCAGTGTAGAGTGAAGTCAATTTTTGGATACACTTGAATACCCCTTTGAAAATATGTAACTCTGTACTTTTCTTTGTACATAAAAACCCAGAATTGTATCTAAAAGAGCTATTTTTCACATTGCGTCCCACCTACCTCCCAGTAATGGCGCCCTGAGTTGAAGCCCTGGTGGGCCAGTACACACACCACCCGGTCAAAGCGTTTAGGGTTGTCTGGTACCACCTGATGGTGATCTCCACAGTGGACCCTCTTACCATCTGCTGAGATGGTGAGACGAGGGTGGGCTGTGCTGGGGTCCAAAGTGATGTCAGCTGACAGATAGCATGATAGAGTGATGGTTAGTTCTTCAATCTCGTAACACTGCCGACTTAGTTAGGGGTAAGGATAGAGTGTGATTAATGTTGAGCCCTTTTTATAGAAATTTTGCATGTTTAGAACCCCAGATGGAACAGAAAACTGTAATGCTAAAATGTATGAGACTTTATTTGTAATGTAACATCTTCTAGTTTCTAAAAACTTGCCCATTTAGCTTGTGGCTAAAACCAAAGTAAACCCTAAATGACAAAATGATTTAAACCCTTACCTGCATATTCTTGAACCCTCCTAACCTCTGCAAAGAAAAGGTATTATATTTACTTTTTGACATTGTCTTTGAGTCATTGCTTTGAAGAGGAACATACTGTAAAATCTAAAACTTTTTGTGCTGTTATTTGAACAAACTCTTACTTGGTTTGGGTCTAGATAACGACTGGCTTGATGAGGATCGCTGGCCTGTCAATAAGAAATAAATGTTAATGCTCAACTAATAATTAATTAATGTTAATTAATGAAGACATGATCATTAAAAGTCAGAACTCAGAATTATAATAATGTTAGGATTTTTTTTTTCTGTTACCTTTACCACAATTCTAAATTGAAGCTATTGCTACTGCACAGGGTTGTAAAGACTTTTGTAGTACACTATATGCTCCCTTAATTTTTTAATTTAATTTACTGCCCAATTTACTTTGAGGTGTGAATGAAGACTTACAGACTTCTGGCAGTTTCTGCAGCTCTTTGTGAAATTGCTCCATCATCTGATTGACAGACCTGAGAATCACACCTGATGACAGCTGAGATGACACAGAGACTCCAGACCAGTTCTTAGCCTGTGGAGGTGCAGACAGGGCAGGGAATGTCTGCAGGGAGAGAAAAATGTCAAACAGACAGAGATTGTCCTGTTGGTCTCTGTAACATATTATGTTAATCATACTACATGCTCAAATTAGCCAGATTCTGGCTAGTTAGGGGCTAGTTAGTTGGCTACAGTAGTTACGGGCAACATAACTGATTCCAACCAATCACGTAATTCATTTTCAGGAACTGTTTAATTAAGTTTAGAAAAAGGTCATGGTCCGAATGACATTCTGATGTCGTTGCTGTATATCCTAGTGGTGTGGATCAGTGAATCGATGTCTCATTCACTCCTGGCATACAGCTTGATGTCATCCATGTAGAGGAGGTGGTTGACCTTTGTTCCATTCCGTAGACAGTATTCGTAGAACAGCAATGGGGACAGAGCATCTCCTTGGTAGATGCCGCACTTGATGGTGACTTGTGCTATTGGCTTGAAGTTGGCCTCTAGTGTTGTTTTCCACATTCCCATCGAATTCCTGATGAAGGCTCTTAGGGTCCTGTTGATCTTTTACAGTTTTAAGCATTCCAGGATCCATGTGTGAGGTACTGAGTCATAGGCTTTCTTGTAGTCAATCCAGGCGGTGCACAGGTTGCTCTGTCTGGTCTTACAGTCTCAAGTGACTGCTCTATCTACCAGGATTGGGTGTTTTGCTCCTCTGGTGTTTCTGCCGATTCCTTTCTGGGCCTTGCTCATGTATTGAGCCATGTACCTGTTCATCTTAGCTACTATGCCTGACAGGAGCTTCCATGTAGTGCTGAGGCTGTGTGTATAATTTTTTTGTGTGTGGCTGGGCTGCTCAAGATCTGTCTAACTTAGTGGTTCCCAAACCTTTGAACAAAAGAAAAAATTGACTGGCAGTCTGGAATTTGGTAGTGTTATGCAAACAACAGCATAAAAGCATCAGGAGTGAAAAGTGAGTAGACCTCTAGCAACATAACTAAGAGATGGTTCAGGGTCACCTGATCCAGCCCTAACTACTGGTTTCAGATTTCTGGATCTCACTTCTCACTGCTGCCAGTGTATTCCTTAACTGAATTTACAACTACTTTATAGATCTGTTATTGGGAGGAACTGGTGAAGTACTGCAAATTTATTACTTCTCTATTATTTTGTGTAGCACTTCATTTCATTTACCTTGAGAAAGAATATGTAGTCCTCAGACAGAGCCAGCTGGCTCAGTGTTGCACTCCTCCTTTTAAGCTCAGCTATTTCTTCTTCCAGCTCTCTCAGCATACTCTGAGCTCTGTGCTCTGCTGCTCGAAGAGTCACCTCTATCACCTGGGTACAATAGGAAAAATGTGTGCTCATGAATATACCTCAAAATGATCATTTCTGTAAGCAGCATTCTTGTCTACTTTGATTTCATTTGAAAGACTAAAGGTCTTCAGTATGTGCAATAAGATTCTCTTTGTAGTTAGTCACCTCCAAGACTTCAGCTTGGCAATGCTCCATGCTGGAGATCAGCTTGGAAAAAGCACAAACGACTCCATCTGTCTCTCTCTCAGCAGCAACCTGATTAAAGGACAAACAGCAATAGACATGTGTTTAAAGGCACCCACTAGAATTTTTAAAACAAGCCCAGTTGAAAAGTAGAAAAGTAAAAGTAAACGCTAAAGTACAATAAATTCAGAGCAAACCATAAATGCAAAATGTGACAAACTGAAGTATGTTCAGTTTGAACTTTGGTATGGTATCTGTGAATAACAGACTTTTACACAGAAAGCTACAAATCTAAATAAGATTTTTTGTGCACCAATATTCATAAGCGAACATTTTTCATTTCATGTTTTTAATCATCTGCCCTGTATGAATCTGATGTGAATAAGACTGCAAATCACTCACCTGTATCTCTCGCAAGGAGTTGTGTATCTCCTCCACTTTTCTCTCTCTCTCACAGATGAGATCCTTTAACTCTACCTCTGTAATACCTAACTGAGCCTGTATAAGACAGAAAACACACACTGTGTCTGTGTCTAATAACCACTGCATTTTACATTTTCTGCTGCAGGTGCATGTTTATATACAGTTAGATGCACAATTTGTTGGACAAAGACACAATTTTTGTAATTTTGCCTCTGTACAACCCCACAGTGGATTTTAAATCAAACACTCAATATGTGATTGAAGTGCAGACTTTTAGTTTTAATTCAAGGAGTTTAACAAATTTTTTGTTAAATGTAGGAATTACAACCATTTTTATACACAGTCTCCCATTTTCAGAGGCTCAAAAGTAACAATTGACTGACAAGCAGTTTCAGGTGAGGCCTGTACCCTTGTTATTTCTAATGAAGCAGGCATAATATCTGAAGTTTATTCAAAGTGTTGAATTTATCTTGTCCCTTGCCTACATAATATTGTAGGGTCTTTACCATATAATATAAAGTGCCTTGAGGCAACAGTTGTTGTAATTTGGTACTATAGAAAATAAAATGGAAATTGAACTGAATTAAATTTGTATTTTATAGCTTATAATAGCCTATAATCTTAAATATGAGGCCCAAAGACATGTCAGTGCAAGTAAGGGAAGCCATCATTAGGCTGAAAAAACAAAACAAAATAAATCAAAGAGAGACAAAAACTTAAAGAGTGCCCACATCAACTATCTGGAACATTCTTAAAAAGAAGGAACGCACTGGCCAGCTCAGCAACACCACAAGTCCTGAAAGACCATAGATGAACCAAAGAACTAAAGTGCATGATGACATGATTATTTACATTGTTTAGAACAACAGCTTCACAACATCTAACCTAGTCAAGAACACTCTTGAGGAGGCAGATGTATCACTGTCAAAGTCTACAATCAAGAGATGCCTTCATGAATGGAAGTACCAAGGGATTAGATTTTACCAGTAAACATCTCAAAGAGCCTGCACAGCTCTAAAAAAATGTTTTTGACAATGAAACTATGATGAACTCATGCCAGAATGATGGGAATCACCCATCTTACAATGTTGCCCACGACATAATGGTATAATCTTTTCAAAATGACTTTAACTAAACCAGTCAATAAAATCATATTAGTTCCTAACTAACTGACACATGCACAAACCTTCTTGATGTGCCACTCTCTCTTGGCAGGGGTGATGTTGTGTCCTAGGTGGTCTTTTGTCTCCACACAAGTGCTACACACGCAGATGTTATCAGTACGACAGAAGAATTCCAGACCTCTCAGGTGGATGGGACAGGGAGGTAGATCAGAGGAAGAGCCACTGGAGCTCCTCAAACTGTATATGTGCAAAATTGGAATAAAGTCATGACTAAATAAGCTTTTCTATCATAAACTGATTAACTTGTTTGTCATTTCACTTCCAGGACATGTCATTCAAACACAGCAGTGATTCAGTTGTTTATAATTTGTACATATACTTTGATATGTGCATGGTTACTTTTAGCTGTTAACACTAGATAAAGGGTTTAAAATACACCGAAATTTAGGTAGTGCTCTCACAACGGTCTTTTTAAGGCAAACCTCCACCGCAAGGTGAACCTTGTCCACCATCAAGGTGAGGTAAGAGGCAAGATAAAATAAATTTGGGTTATTTTGAACTGTCAGTAATGCAAGTCTAAAAGTCTAAAAATGAAAATATGAGGTTGGAAATGACCATAATAGGGTATTAGTTGCTCACTAGCATGTTTCTTTTGGCAAGCTGCGATGAACCTCAGTACTAAAAATTTCACACTTTGACTGATGTGATGACTCACATGATTAACAGTGGGTCAACAACCCTCAAGACCACATCCAAGGGGACAACCACCACTAGGGAAACCTGGGACTCTCCATCAGCTGTTTTAGAACTGAAAAAGCCTCTTGGATGAGAGGCCAAGCATTGTCACAAGCCTAAAGTCTTCTTGCCTTCTTTTCAAGCATTTGAAACTGCTGGAGTGATTTAATAAAATTTCTATTTTAATAAGTGATGAAACTGTTTGTTTGGTGTTTGTCAGACAAAACATGACATTTGAAGGCATAAAACTGGAATTCTGCAGTACTAATGTAGTCCTTTGTTCACTTTTTCACATTAAGGTTTGAGAAAACAATGGGCAGATATCTTTCTTCACTCCAAATATTTAGTGTCATTTGTGTCATGTGACACAAACTTATTATTCAATTCAATTTAATTCAATTCAGTTCAATTCAACTGAATAAATAGTGACAATTTACAAGAACAGTCACCACAAGGCACTATATATTGTGAAGTAAAGAGCCTATATTATTAAAGTGAAAACCTCACTTGGCGATAGTGGTAAGGAAGAACTCCCTTTTTAGCAAGAACAGAGCTGCTGCCATCTACCATGAATTTCTTTGGGGTTAAGGGAAAAACGGAGAGTATAGAGAGACCAACTATGGGAGAGAGCAGCCAAAAGTGAATGACATGCAATACTGTCATTAGCATATAAACTCATGGGGAGTAAAAAGAAATAGCATCCAGGCCTTTATGTCTTTAAGACATGCCTGTAGTTTAACTAATTGATTTGTGTAAGATAAACACATACATAAAACCTATGACTATACTTTTTTTTCTTTTGTAGATTACTTCCTCCCTCATCAGGTCTGCTTGTCCACTGTTATTGACAGAAAGCCTCGGTCTGGTTGTTGAATAATAGATCATCTGCAGAACTTTCTACTCCCGTCAATGCTTTTTTGCAGTTGTGGCATCAAATTAATTTGCTCCACTTAGTAAATCTGGTGCTCTATGTGGTGGCCTTCTAACATTTATGAATCTGTGTATAGGATATGAAAATTTCCAACTTTGATGGTAGAACCAAAACCCTCACAAACCTCAAAAGTGTATTCCTAGACTTGAAAAATTATAAAGTCAAATTTGGAAACAAACAAGAGACTGAAATATTACCCTCGGAGAACAAAGAACCATGTTAAATGAAATACTCCTTGACCTTTGTTCTAGCACCACTCTCAGGACCAACATCACATTTGACAGACAAATGACATACTTTTCTCTGAATGTTTGCTTGTTATTATTTGGCACTCTTCTAAAAAACTTAAGTTCATGAATGTTTCTTTACAAATGTGCAGTTATTTCATTGTATTTTTATGCTAATTTACTGAGTCCAACTTTTTAGCTTTTTATTTGTACAGTATGTGGTTGAGTCAAATCTATTATAACAAGTGTATATCTGTACCTGCGGGTAGGTGAGTAGGGTGGTGGGGATTCATGGTGCTCCATCTTGGCAAAGTGAGTACCATCTCGACTGGGGCTTTGGGAGAGTGCAGTGTTATTCATCCCAGGGTCTGGCAACCGCTGAAAACGTGTCATCATTTCAGCAAAGATGCTCTCGGGCATCTCCCCCTGTCTCGGGAGTGGAGGTGATAGTGGTTGATTATGATGGGGATGTGTGTTGGGATGGTCCATTCCTCCAACTTTTTCAGCCATTGGTGAGCTGGCCATCTGCTTGAATTGTTCAGTTATTTCCTTCAGGGTTAGGTTGATATGGAGCTCTGGTCGCTTGCGGAAGGACTCTTTGCAGAGAGGACACTGGTAAGTATTTGCACTCCCTCTGCCTCCATCCCAGTAGGAAGAAATACAGGATTGGCAGAAACTGTGTCCACATGGTGTTGTGACTGGTTTGTTAAATATTTCCAGACAGATCGAGCAACTGAACTGATCTTCAGACAAGAAGGCAGCAGGTAGTGCCATAGCCATTCAGTTTTAAGCTGCATATAGTGAAAGACAGAAAATTAGAAAAAAATATTGAACCAAGTTGGTCAGCAAACTATCCAATAAATGTCCCCGACATGAATTTTAAAAGAGGTATGAGTCTCACAACTAATTCTTGTAACCACAGTAAAAGATCCAATTAATACTTTGATATACTTTGGCAGAACTGGCTGGAGCTTGGAGCTTTTTCATGGGAACTCCAAACTATATTCAAGCTGAAATGATAAATTTGAAATTATCTGGTGTTTTTTTTAATCCATCCATCCACCTATTCTTCCAAGTGTCAGTGGAGACACCCAAGCCTCATCCTCCTACCAGCTTCCTTCATCTCCTATTGAGACATCCATTGGTCACTCCCATGGAAGATGGGAGCTATATTCCTTTCAGTGAGTCCTGGACTGGCTGCTTACATGATCTTATTCCTGTGGTCCTTACCCACAGGTGAGGAACAATCACTGTTCCACAATAATGTTTGGAATAGTAGCTGTATCGCTGCAAAACCTCGCTGTCCATCTTACATTCACATTCACCAAGTCTGATAAACAAGAACTTGGAATACATGAGCTAGGATGATAGTTTGGTTTCACTTGTCCAGGCTGGATATTTATCTCTCAAATCTTTATCTGCAGTCTGATACAATGGAGGTAAATGTAACTCCTAATAGCCCCAACCATCCTCCTTAGTTAACATATTACTATCATTAAAATGATTTCATTGTTACTAATCCAAAGCTCCATTTCATTGAAATTCATCAAGAATCAAAAGTGAAGGACAAAAAGGTCCCTGAGAGGATTCCAGCCCCTTTGTGCTGGTTCTCAAGTAACATAAAACCTAATTGTAATCTAAAACGAATTAATTCCTGACATAATCCATCAACTTCTTCAGAAGCACTGTTAGAGCTCTTGTCAGCATGCAGATAACATGTGAGTCTATCCATATGAGTGTGCACTTCCTGCACTTAAACACACCAACACCAAAACACACACTGAAACAATACAAAAGAGTAGTTGCGCAAAATCAAGAAATTCAGGCTTGGCTGGAACATTTTGACAGTCTGTTGGCCAGGATGACGTCATTACTATGTTAAATAAGGCAACAAACAAAATTATGCAAGTCATTTCCGTCTCCTTACTCTATCCGGTACCAAAAGATTAGGCACCATCTTTAAAGTAAAGGTTTAGTGATAGCCTCACAAAGTGAGCCACACTCGTAGATTGGGTGACAAGTTCTTTAATTACTATACTTCGACTTTGTGTTCAGAAACATAATAAATCTACTCAATTTACCCATATTTAAGAAACATTTGATAACATTAATTTTTCTTGGACCATTACAGAGGTAGTCTTCTGATGCAGGGCTTCTTGCATATTGTGAGAACTGCAGGTGAAACTTGGTTTGTCCACTTAGTTACATCCTCATCCCACCCACCCCTATGATTTTTAAAGTAAAAGAAAAGGTCACGTCAACATAGCTGCAGAGAATTTGCGATTCTGATAGGCTGGAGGTTATATATTTGTGTCATAGAAGCACATAGCTCTGACATTCCACGTTAAACTATTCTGTCTGTGAACACACTTGAATAACGACTTCCGTGTCCCTGAAGGAGCTTAATCCAGTCTGTGAAAAGAAGCCTGCTTATATCACAGTGACCTCATCAGGGTTATCTCAGTTTCTTTATTTTGGATGTTAGCTTTGAAACATTACCAGGCAGAAATGTGCTGTCATGTTAAATTTGGAGAATGGGAAGTTTAGAATTCAGAATTTTCTAGCTTGAGTCACTTTAGATTAAAATTCAGGATGTCTCTGCCTCAGCTGCCTTTTATACAACATTCTAAAAAAGGTGGAACACAATACATGAATCCTGTAGGAAGGTAAAGAATCAAAATGAACAAAACAAAGGACAGCTTTTTCTCAGCTATCTGTTTCAGATGATCTAATAACACATGAAGACACGCAAGCAGCCGTAATACAGGTAGCACCACTTTGCCATTGCTGAGCCATCGCTAAGGCATTTAGCAAACAATCTGAACATAGTGATCTAGCTGAAATATGGAAGAAATGAGACAGTGTTGTAGTGTGTCTTAATGCTTCCTCAGTGATCAAAGAACTTGATAAAGTTTTATGAAATGTAATGTGCAAGATTCTGTCTGTGACACTTTATGTTCCTGTTATGCTTTAATTATCCTGCCTCTTTAAAACTGTTGCTGGATCACAGTGAAAAACCTTTTTGTTTTGTTCTTTCAGTCACCACCCACAGATGCTGACGTTGTGCAATGTGACCAGTTTCAGGTACAGAAAAAATGTACTTTTGCAGAGTCAACAAAAGAAAAGTATCTGTATGACAACATTTCTATGGGCTGAGGGAGAATTGTGGGTGAAAAACACTAATGTACATATACAAAGGCCACACAATGTGGAAGCAAATCTGGAAGCTTCTGTACCGGTTAAGTACTTTTCATTTAAGTTAGTGTGTGCCATCTTTGGATCCTATCTTTGGAGTTTTTAATTCATCCATGGTTGCAAATGAATACTCATTTTGCATAGGAAGGTTCCTAAATGAGTAAAGTAACCCTAAAGTATCTGCATGGTAACCATAATAAGCAGGGGGAATTCTCTAAAGACTAAGGAAAGGTACTTCAGTGCTTCCTTTATCACAGCCTTTAGTATAGGATATACTGGATTATGAAAGAAAATAAGATAATACCATCACACATTTGTCAATGTCAATTTCAGAGCACATTTCATTACATGTAAACTCAATGTGCTGTCTATAAAAGACAAAAACAGAAAAAAACTATGTAGCTCTACAACGTCTTAATGCAATAAAAACAACAAAACAAAACTTTATAAAGAAATAAAGTACAAGTTACACACAGTTACACATAATAACTGTAAGCCTGCAAGAATAGAAAGGTTTTGAGTCTGTTTTTCAATGTAGACACAATTGCAACTGATCTCAGGTCAGCAGGCAGCTTGATCACACATCATGCATGTGATCTGCACATGATGACCTGACAGGTCTGATTGGGTTATAGACACTGAGCAAGTTAGAGATGTACTGGGGGACAAAACCACTGGGTGCTTTATGAACTAATAGAAGGATTTTAAAGGTAATTTTAAAGGTATTGAACTGGGAGCCAATGAAGTAACTTCAGTACTGGGGTAATGTGTTCAAATTTCCGTGTATGTGTAAGGACTCTGGCTGCTGCATTCTGAAGTCATCCTACTGATGATAATCCAGGAAATAGAGTGTTACAGTAGAACGTTAAATGTTTTAGATTATCAAACAAATTTTAATATTAGACAAAGATAACCCAAGTAAATACAAAATGAAGTTTCATTTATTAAAGGAAAAAAAGTTATCCAAGCCTACCTGGCCGTGTGAAAAAGTAATTTCCCCCCACCCCCTCTTGTTAAATCATTAATTGAGATTAACCACATTTTTTGGAAAGCTGAGTTCTGTTTCACTAGCCACATCCAGGCCTGATTACTGCCAGACTGGTTGAATCAAGAAATCACTTAAATAGAACCTGACTGACAAAATGCAATAGGTTAAAAGATCTCAAAAAGCACTCTGGGACTCCAGTGAACCACGGTGAGAGCCATTATCCACAAATGGAGAAAACTTGGAACAGTGGTGAACCTTCCCAGGAGTGGTTGGCCTACCAAAATTAAGGTAAATTTTCATGATTCAACAATAAGAAAGAGACTGGGCAAAAATGGCAATCATGAGATAGTTCTAAGGAGAAAACCACTGCTGACCAAAAAGAACACAAAGGCTCATCTCACATTTGCCAAGAAACATCTTGATGATCCCCAAGACTTTTGGGAAAATTGCCTCTTGGGAAAAACAAGAAAAAGTTGAACTTTTTGGAAGGTTTGAGTCCCGTTACATCTGGCGTAAAACTAACACAGCATTTCATAAAAAGAACATCATAGCAACAGTCAAACATGGTGGTGGTAGTGTGATGGTCTGGGGCTGCTTTGCTGCTTCAGGACGACTTGCTATAATTGATGGAACCATGATTTCTGTTCTCTACCAGAAAATCCTGAAGGAGAATGTCCGGCCATCAGTTCATGTCCTGAAGTTCAAGAGCACTCGGGTTATACAGCAGGACAATGATCGAAAACACACCAGCAAGTCCACCTCTGAATGGCTAAAAAAAAAAAAAAAAAGGTTTTGGATGGGCCTAATCAAAGTCTGGACTGAAATCCAATTGAGATGCTTTGACATGACCTTAAACAGGCCGTTGTTTGCTTGAAAACTCTCCAATGTGGCTGAATTACAACAATTCTGCAAAGAAGAGTGGGCCAAAATTCCTTCATTCATTGCCAGTTATCACAAACACTTGATTGCAGTTCTTGCTACCAAGGGTGGAACAACCAGTTATTAGGTTTAGGGGGCAGTTACTTTTACACAGGGCGGGTAGGTTTGGATAACTTGTGTGACAAATATGCAAAAAACTAAGAAATCAGGAAGGTGGCAAATACTTTTCCACACACCTCTGACTGTTGTCAAAAACAAACAATCAGTGTGACTGACAATGATGCAGCTCATCACTAGTTGTGCTTCTGCTAATGTCCATTTTTTCTTTTTTAAATCCATACTTGGTAAAGAAGTAATATTTTCGCATATTGTTCTGCATACACGCGAGATGAGCTTTTAAAAAAAAATTGTAGTCTAGACAAAGCTCACACGTGTCACCACCACATTATTCAGTAAACTGTACTATTAGTCATATTTTTCACAATGACTATACACTGGTTTTTCTTACCCAGAAAGTGTGGTTCCTAGGTAATTCTGTTGAGTGATTTTAAAAACTTTGAAGTCTCCTACAAACTTTCATATGACAAAGAACCACAGCCTTCTTTCCACTTGTGGTTGCCTTTCTCTTATTATTTCTATTTGACATCATCACGAAGCTCAGCAGAGTAGGCATATCAGAAAGTACACACACATCTAAACTTGATTCTCTTTGTTCTCATGTGTTGAGTGTGCTTTGAAGTTATGCAACACAGCTCGACATCAATTGTTAGCAGCTCCATTCTCAGAAGTTACAAAGTGGGACCATTCATATATTTAGTATTGAAACTGTAAAGCTGCCGTATAAACAGGTGATGCCTCCCTGTGTGTTATCTGCCATTTTTAACTTTACATCATGTGAGCAGACATTTTTGTAAGTCTGTTGAAGTCTGTTGAACAAAGAGGGTTGTGAAAGATGTGATTTGTGATTTCTCCACCAACAGCCATTAAATAGTTTTTTTTTTTGTTGTTGTTTTTTTACACACACTGCTCACAATCATCCATCTAAAGGTAAAATACACCTGAGTGTAACCATGCTTTCTGTGGACTGTTCTCTGGATAATGATGGAACATTAAATATCAGTACTTACTTTACATATAGCCACATACAAAAGCTTAGTTTAAGATAGCACACAGAGATAAGAAGAAAGATTATTGCAAATGCTCTACGGGCTGCTGTGTAGTCCATTAGGGTGGACTAATCCTATTCAGACACTAACTTCATAACATAACAATAGGCACACAGATTCCTACTAAGTGAGATTCCACAGTTCATGTCTTACCTGCTTCTGAAGACTGAAATAGTTTCAACAGAGAGTTTATATTTGAGCGTATGTACAAGATGTTCCCAGTGGTGTGTTCCTCTCCTTCTCTTGCAAACTTTTACCTTCTCCTGTCAGTCTGGATTTCAGTTGTCACATTCTTGTCTTTTTCCCTTCCTTCATTGCGTTGTTGATCCCTCCCTCCTAACCCCCCCACCTCCACCCACAAGATTTAGCCAAACAGACCTGCTCAACAGGTGCAGCTGTAGAGGTATGCCATTTTAAATAACCTGTCTCTCACAACTCTTTAGCAAACACAAATCTATTTAGATATGGCGCATGCAAATTTTCCTTATCATTTAAAGATACAGGAAACATGATAAAATGCCCACACAAAAGTTGTATATTAGCTGACTTATTTGTGGGTAAATCAGGATAAAGTGCCTTATAGAGCCACTTTGTGGAATGGTCTGAAATGAAGTGCCCTTAGAGAGGTACAGAAAATCATTCACACCCACAGCCATCAGGCTTTACAATTCTCATATAAATAGCAGATGAGCTGTCAGACAAATGAATTTCCCTCTGGGATCAATAAAGTTATTCTTATTCTTATTCTTATTGTCTGATAATAATAACAGACTCTGCCTAGCAGGTAATCTGCAGTACAGCTGGCTCTTTTTTTCTTTTTTAATGTGCTGCATTGGAGTCCCCTTCAGTCAGTCTTGCTGTGTAACAATGCATGAATGGATGTCTATTTTAAAATAAATCAAGATACAATACTATTACTTTCTCCTTTATTAAAAACATAGTATTCTGCTATCTTGAGTGTGTTTTAAGGTTTCAAAATAAGTTATACATTTGCCTAGATCATTTTTCATTACTGAACTGTTTGTAGTAGCCTACACACTGAATTTTAGCATGTAACTGTTGAAATATTTAGGTGTTATTTCCTTATTTTTATTACTTTATACTCTATTATGGTAGAATATAGGAATCCTTTCTGCATTTTAAAGCATACAGTAGACCACGGTTTGGATGAGATACGAGGAAAATTAGCATGTGGTTTGTGATTATCGCATAGAGACAGTCTCTAAAGCAGCGGTAAGCTATTTAGATACATCTTTTCAATGGGAAAACGATGTCCCTGCTACCCCCCTAGTCGGCTCGTGCAGACAGAGAAAGAGTGCTGGTGAAACGGAGGTAAGTGACGTTGCCCCGACAGCTTGACTGCTTTCTTGCATTTGCGCAATATCGCTAAAATTAGAAACATCCTGTCTCAGAGTGACGCTGAAAAATTAGTTCATGCATTTATTACTTCTAGTCTGGATTACTGTAATTCATTATTATCAGGCTGTCCTAAAAACTCCCTGAAAAACCTTCAAATGATCGAAAATGCTGCAGCGAGAGTACTGACA
>VUQS01055213.1:0-12778 GCA_015108495.1 Heterochromis multidens | reverse complement strand
CCTTTTCACTGATTGATGGTTATCACCATGACTGTATGTGCATGGTGCCAGAGTAGATGAGAGTTTGATGCTGCTGATTCTGACTGAGACCACAACAGTATGTGTGCGTGTGTGTGTGTCCAGGGTAATTACATTTGTCACAAACGATTCAGTGATTTCATGAACTCAGATGCTCAGAATTCATGTTCTTATTTTGATGCATCTGTTAGTCATGTTTCTCAAAATAAAAGTCTTCTTTTTTGTTTTTTATTTGCTTGATGCACCTGTTACAAATATTCGGATGGCACATCGCCTTCTAGTTAGTTAATTTGAGCTGCTTATTTCACTTTTAGCTCAGAAAAATATTGTGTGGGCCAGATGTGGCACAGATACAACAGCACACATGACATTTGGCCCATATATGGTTGACCTGTGGCTGAGTTGAAACCCCCAACCAGAGTCAGGGCTGCCAATCCAGACCAAATGTAACCTAAATATAATTATAAATATGGGCAACTTCCTCCAAAATGTGTGTAAAAATTAACCTTTGTGCCACTTGTCCATTTAAGTTTTGTTATTTGTTGTCCTGGGAACCAGTCAGCAGCCTGTACTACGAAGCAGGATTTCGTCTTACAGGTAACTTTACAGTTAACCCTGCGTTTTATGTACTACCAAGGTGGCTCACTTCTTACCTGGGTACATCACCCTGGTAATTTATGCTGCAGATCTAACCTGCTCCGGAGCAGGTTATGTTCTAGATTAGAGATCAGCAGGTATGAAATCACCACCCACTGACCAATGAGTTCCCTGGAAAATAGCGTCACCATTCCCAGAAGATCCCTCAGACCTCTGTGTGAAGAGTAGGAGGGTCTCAAGTTTTTCAATAGCGTTTAATGTCTTTGCATTTCCCTGATGATCAGTAAGAAATATAAATTCTTCGATTTTTTCTTGTTGGCTGCAAGCAATTTTATTGTTGTTATATGATGTATGTTGTATTTGCTGACCTTATAGCAAATTTGCAGGTAGACAAAGCCTGCATTTGAATTCTGTTTTTATATTTATTTGCTCTCAGACTGCTGAACACCAATGAGGCTGCAGCTGAAAGGGTAAAACTAAAACTTTTTTCTAAACGTTGATTTTGTGAAATAATCGATTATAATACATTTGATTCTTTAACGATGTTTTAATGATAGGAGGTGTGATACTGTTAAGTCTCTTAACTAAAACAGTTGGCATTTTTCCAGCTCGCTTTACTGGCTTCAAAAAGGCTAAAATTTATTCATATAATAGATCTTGTCCAGTCTTTCCAACCAAAGCATTTAAAGCTCGCACACTGTATTGCTTGTAGTCTGTATTGTGTGTTTAACCTCTTTATATTTTTCTATTACAGTTTTATCTTCTTTTGTAAAATCAGCCAGTCTGCTGCCAGTACACTTATTCATGTTTGTGACTGGTCAAATGCTGCCAACGCCACCCCTTTCATGTGAACGTGCAGGGAAAACCCTGGGTTTAACTTAACCATCCTGATTCCTAATGTTAGGGTAAGTGAATCCAGATAACAGAAGGATATCCTGGATATGTTGAACTTACTTAGTAGTACAGGGCTCATGTTGCTAATGTCTGCCAACAGCTGGTTGGTGAACTTCAAAATGGCCTCAACAAATGTAGACGTTTCCAGGTCTGGGCCTGCGTTACTTCAGCAGCCCAGTATTTAAAATTGGCTGTTTTGAGACCGATTTAAATTTGAAACCTCTGGTTTAATATGATGTCAGTCCACCCTTTGCAGCTATAACAGCTTTACCTCTTCTAGGAAGGCTTTCCACAAGGTTTAGGAGTGTTTACGGGAACTTTTGCCCATTCTTCCAGAAGTGCATTTGTGAGGTCAGACACTGACGTTGTATGAGAAGGCCTGGTCGCAGTCTCCGCTGTAATTCATCCCAAAGGTGTTCTATCGGGTTGAGGTCCAGACATTGTCCAAAATGTCTTGGTATGATGAAATATTAAGAGTTCCTTTTACTGGAACTAAAGGGCTGAGCCCAACTCCTGAAAAACAACCCCACACCATAATCCCCCCTCCACCAAACTTTACACTTGGCACAATGAAGTCAGACAAGTACCGTTCTCCTGGGAACCGCCAAACCCAGACTCGTCCATTGAATTGCCAGACAGAGAAGCGTGATTCGTCACTCCAGAGAACACGTCTCCACTGCTCTAGAGTCCAGTGGCGGCGTGCTTTACACCACTGCATCCAACCCTTTGCATTGCACTTGGTGATTCAATTCAATTCAATTTTATTTATATAGCACCAAATCACAACAAAAGTCGCCTCAAGGCGCTTGTAAGCTTGGATGCAGCTGCTCGGCCATGGAAACCCATTCCATGAAGCTCTCTGCACACTGTTCTTGAGCTAATCTGAAGGCCACGTGAAGTTTGGAGGTCTGAAGCAATTGACTCTGCAGAAAGTTGGCGACCTCTGCGCACTATGCACATCAGCATACACTGACCCCACTCTGTAATTTTGCGTGGCCTACCACTTCGTGGCTGAGTTGCTGTCGTTTCCAGTCACTTCCACTTTGTTATAATACCACTAACAGTTGACTGTGGAATATTTAGTAGTGAGGAAATTTAATGACTGGACTTGTTGCACAGGTGGCATCCTATCACAGTACCACGCTGGAATTCACTTAGCTCCTGAGAGCGACCCATTCTTTCACAAATGTTTGTAGAAGCAGTCTGGATGCCTAGGTGCTTGATTTTATACACCTGTGGCCATGGAAGTGATTGGAACACCTGAATTCAGGGATTTGGATGGGTGAGTGAATACTTTTGGCAATATAGTGTATCTGCAAGGTAGGCCAACTATTGCTGTGAAATAAAAGTAGTGGAGTAAAAGCACAAAATTTCCCCCAGACTTTAACACCCAGTGGTGCCCATCAGGCTTCTGCACACTTGTCTTTTGGAAGTTTCTGACTCTTCTTCTTGGATCTCATCAATTGTGACCACAGGGTCAGCACTGGCACTTTGTCCCAATTACTTATTTTGACTAGGCCAGAAAACTACTGATGCTAGCATCCTTCCCCAGAACTATGCCTTGACACAAACCCATCTCTTAGGTCTACAGACAATTTTCTTGTCCTCAGGACTCACTTTTTACTTCAGCACAAACCCTCTGAGACCTGGCTCTAACTAAATTTAATTAGACACTGGAGGCTGTAAAAGTATATCAGTGACCTTTGATGGAAGTAGGCTGCACTAGAGCTCAGTGTCATAACAAAGGGTCTGAATACGTACAGCATATAAACAGGATAAACAGGATGTTTTTGCTCCCTCATTTTGTAGTATTGTCTGTAGACTGGAGAAAAAAGAAAAGAAAAAAAGTGAAACCATTTTAAGGCAAGTTGCAAGTCTTTCAGCAAACCTGTTTTAAAGAGTTACTTTAATAAAATAGAAATGATATTAGCTGGTCCTACAAATGTCCAGTTTAAAAACTCAAAAGCTGAAACATTAAAAATCACACAAAAGATCATTTAAAACTCCACATCAAACATTTACACGCACAATTAAATTATTAAATATATCTTTCAATTAAAAAAAAAAATGCTAAATTGCATCTCTCAACCTTGTATAGCTGCTCAACTGAGACTGCATAGGTAACATTAGTGTGCAAGTCTGCTGTGAATGGAGTGAGTGCAGTAGAGATTGAGATGCTCAGATGATATTGTGCAGCAGAGCGATGGCCAGAGCGATGAGGGTTAGCGAGGAGGAAGAGACAGATGCAGAAGATCCATTCTCAGCGAAAGGCTCTGTTTCTCTAAGCATCCAGTCCTTCTCCTCATGAAGGCCCTGACTGTCCAGCTCAGGACCCACCAGCTTCCGGATTGTCTCGTAGTATTTATTCAGCCACTGAAGCTGGTGAGAGAAGAACACTTACTGAAACTCAAGTGTGTGCTATCAAAAATTATTTAGTTTAATATTCCAGCTACATTTAATAAGCTTTATTCCAAAGTAAAGAAAATTACCAAATATGCATAAAACAGAATTTCCCTTTTGTTTTAGTGAACCACTTTACTTCAGTTTGGTATGGAGGACTTTGGGAATAGTCTTTTTCAGTAAGATGGCTGTGAAACTGATGACTTAGACTTCCGGCTCTGATGAAATTCAGTTTGCACAACCAGTCCAATGACGTGATACAAAACAATGCTTCCTGTGGCAAAATGCAGTGAAAAATGCACAATTGAGCCTTCCTTCTCTTCAAATACTACAATCTGAAAAACCATCCATTGGGCGTGACTGGATTCGATTGCAAGTTGTATGTCTGACACCCCAGTTTTAGGGTGTTCCACAGGAAACAGTACTTAAAACCTGTTTATTCAAAGGTCCAGAGCCATGCTAGCTGCCAAGCACAGCTGTGCTAAATAAATAACAGCATGACAACATGCTGATAAAGTGCCCAGTGAGTATATGAAGTTTGAGAGATGTTGGCCATGACATGATTGGATCACACAGCTGCTGATTGGTCGGCTACACCTCCACAATGCGAACCTCCTGTTTCACCACATCCCAAAGATATTCTATTGGTTTGAGCCCTGTGGAGGCCATTTGAGTACAGTGAGCTCCTATTCATGTTCAAGAAACCAGTTTAATTGCTGCGGAGTCAGCAGTAATGTGGGTGTTGTACTAGCCAGTTGTGGTGAAGCAAGAGCTGAGCTGAAAGTGAAAGGTTTCAATTTACCAGTTCATCTATGTCCCAACTGTCACCTATGGTCATGAAATATCGGTAATGACCAAAAGAGTAATGTCACGAATACAAGTGGCTGAAATGAGTTTCCTCTGAAGGGTAGCTGGGCTCAGCCTTAGAGATAGGGTGAGGAGCTCAGACATCCAGAGGGTCCTTGGAGTACAGCTTTTGCTCCTGTGTGTCAAAAGGAGCCAGTTTAGGTAGTTCGGGAATCTGGTTAGGATGCAGTCTGGGTGCCTCCATTTGGAGGTTTTCTAGGCTGAAAAGTGTTGCTAGTGAGAAGGATGTCTGGAATACCCTGGTTAGCTTGCTGCCACCACAACCTGACTTTGGATAATGAAAAGACGATGGGCGGGTGGATGGATGGATGGATGAATGGATGAACCAGTTTGAGATAATTTGAGCTTTGTGACATGGGGGCATTATCTTGCTGGAAGCCACCATCAGAAGATGGGTACACTGTGGTCATAAAGGGATGGACATGGTCAGCAACAATGTTGAGATAGGCTGTGGATTTAAACAATGCTCAATTGGTACTAAGGGGCCCAAAGTGTGCCAAGAAAATATCCCCAGCACCATTACACCACCCCCATACACTGAACTGTTGATACAAGACAGGATGGATTATGCTTTCATCTGAATGTCGCATAAGTAATTGAGACTCATTGAGATTCAAGGTTCAAGGTGTGTTCCGAGATGCTCTTCTGCATATCTTGGTTGTAACAAGTGGTTATTTGAGTTATTGCTGCCTCCCTATCAGCTGGAAGCAGTTTTGCCATTCTCCTCTGACAGCAAGGCATTTTCACCCAGAGAACTGCTGCTCACTGGATATTTTCTTTAAAATGTAGAAAAATACACTAGATTTAAATAACAGGATTTAAACAGTCACCCACTCTACAGAAGTAAAATCTGTTTCTGTTTATCAAAAGCTAATGTCACCTAAATAAAAAAAAAAAAAAAACCAAACAACAAAAAACCCCCAGCATCTTACATTTTCCACTTCTAAAGAAGGGCCAAAACACAGAAGTTGATTTCACACGTGGTTTTGATCACTGAGCCGCAGAGAAACTGAAGCTTAAAGCATAACAGGGGATTTTCAGAAGAAACCAGCACTCGTATTGCAGGAAAATGAAAAATACTCGGCTGATATCACAGGTTTGTATACCCAAAGGTATTTACAAATTAAAACAGGAAATGGATCTTAGCTTTGAGGAAATAAACTCACACAGAGGCACAGGTGAGCATTTATTTAATGCTTTTGCATTATTGCTCATTTTCAGAACTTGGTAGTAAATTTTGTGTAACTGATTATGCAATGAGATACAATTTCTTACCTGTTCTGAGCTGAGCAGTGACATGTCAATCAGCTTTCTGTCATATGGAACCAGTGATACAGTGTCAAAGCTCAGGTAATTATTTCCAAACTGAGGGACAGAAAAGCAAATTCACAAAAAATTACCTTCACATTACTTTAACTTGCATTAAAAGCGCAAGAATAATATCATGATTCCAGATCATCAATAAAGTGTTTAATTTTTACCTTTGTCTGAACTGGTACGATCACAGCAACATCTTCAATCCGGATCCCAAAGTCATTCTCCTTGTAATACCCAGGCTCTATGAGAAAAATATCAGTTTGGGATTTTTCAGGATTTTCACATTTGAGGCACAGAATAGGAAAGAAAAAAAAAAAAAAAATCACCTTGTTGTGTTACTTCCAGTGGATGTGGATTTATTTTGAAAAAGAAAAAAAACTCACCAATAGATGTGAACATGCCAGCTCTGAAGGGAATGTTGTTGCTCTGAAAGCCAACAGGCCCTGGGGAAATATTAAAATAACTCACAATTAAAATGCAAGTTATATCACAGAACAACAAACACAGACTGCTTTACTGATTTACTGTACAACCTACATGTTTTAGGTTTGTGATTTTCACTCTAAAATAAAAGATCACAGAACCTTAAATGTAGTTTCATGATATACTCTGAGCAGTATGATCAAGTATTAAAGAGAACCCATCATACTTTTCCTTATTTTCCATAATCATACATGGTGTTATAATTGTGGATGTTCACATTAAATAATGAGGTCAGTGTTTATACTAATCCATATCCAATATAAAAAAAGCTTGTTTCAGACAGCTGAACAAAGGCCCAGTATACGACAACCGTGAATCATGCAAAACTACACTAGTAGAGTCCAAGAATTGAAATGACCCCAATTAGCCCCCTTAAATGAAAACCAGCAGTTTGTAGCATGCATTTTAAGTTATATTTTTGTCAGTCCTACTCTGAAGTGTATAAAAATCTGAGCTGAAACCATTAATCTTAACTATTAGTTAATCTTAGTTAATCTTTTAAAGCTTATTGGTTCCAGTTTGTCAAATGTCTGAAGGTGTTGCTTTTTCTTGTCTCATCTACAGAAGTTTTAAAATCTTTGGATTGACAGACTCCGCAACATTGCCTCACAGCAAGAAGGTCCTGGGTTAGAATTCATCACCCGGCCCGGGCATTCAGTATAGAGTTTGCATGTTCTCCCCATGTCTGCGTGGGTTCTCTCCAAGTACTCTGGCTTCCTCCCACAGTCCAAAGAGGTGCATGTTAGTTTAATTGGTGATTCTAAATTGTCTGCAGGTGTGAATGTGAGCGTGAATAGTTGTCTGTCTCTGTGTTTTAACCTATGATAGCTGGGATAGGTACCTGCAGCCCTACTAGGAATAATTCCTCCTGATATTGTTAATGAACCATTAAACACCAGAGTGGCTGCAGAATGGATCAGCCAATTAAAAATCAGTGCAATTTTATTTATGCTCTGCATACTATATGATTTTATTTTTTAAGTCAGAAGTCAGAGAGGGGTAAGAAAAATGTTACCAGCTACACGATGAAGGAAACATATATAAGACACAGAGTTTTAATACCCTTTAGAACCTTTTTGAGGAAACTGGAATGAATAAAAGTAATGCTGTTTAAAACTTAAGACTGAGAAACCATTTAACTGTTTCAGTTTCAACATGGTTGAACGAAAGATTTGGTGCCACTTCCCTATTAAAAACACAAGTTTTGATGGGTTTCCTTTTTAAATTATTTTATCTTGTGCATTTCCCTGAAATTCTTGTTGTACTTCATGGCCTTCTTGGTAATTTCTGTTCACCTGGGGAACATTTAAACATATTTTCTTGCAACTTAGAATGACATGGACTGGCATTCATGTGTGCACATGGAGATATACTGAGAGTAACAGACTACTAATGGAAAGATTAAATCATAAACCCCTTCCATCGCACTGTAGCCAATTTTCTTAAATTGTTCTGAGGTTTTTAATGATGTATAGTTACTGCAAAATGAAATGGCACTCAAACCACAGCATGCAGCGTGTTTACCATCTCATGCTCAGCCATTAGATTTCTGTCTTGGCACTGTGTATACTGAGTATAGTAACTTATATCCAAATAAAGCGTTGTACACTCATGAACTCCGAAGTAGTTTCCAACGCCGTGACCTGTGCCGTGGCCGTAGTTCAGGCCCACCTCCCACAATGCCCGGCGACCCAGCATCTCCATGTTCACACCTGTTGATAAATAAAAGCTCTAATCAGACATCCTGCAGCAGATACACTACTGCAGTGACTCCAAACCTCTGATGGAGGAAGGGGGCTCTCTAGTGGTGAAACAGGAAGATTTCATTTAAAATGTGGATGATTAGTTTTCATTCCCACCTCTTGTCCCTGAGGGAAAAATGGTTCTAGATATCTCAATGTTTCCCATTAGCACTCGAGTGAAGGCCTCCTGTGAAGCAGGATGTGGTAAATGACAGGAAATTAGTATTTTAAAAGGAATATGAAAGAAAAGAAAAAAGCAAAGTTGATTGATTGCTTGTATTTTGATAAAGAAAATATAAACACTTTCCAAATCTTTCCTATCAGTGATACCTTTTGCATTTCTGTGGGCTTTCCCCAGTGAACTGTTCGAGTGATATCAGTGGTGCCATCTCTGAAAATAGCGAGAGACATGGTTTCTCATTTCAAACCCATGTGACATAAAGTGAAACTACATGAGTGTATGAGGAGACCTTTTTTTACTCACAGATACTGGCCACCAGAATCGACCAGGTACATCTCATCAACTGTCAACCTCCTGGTTGTTTCTTCTGTAGGGCTGCAGCACAAAAACAGGAAATGATAGTAAAACTGCTTGCTGGTGTTTTTCAAATGCGTTGAACTATTAGCAAAACAAAAAAAAATGCCTTCATGCAAAAAAACAATGTTAATGTTATTTTTGGACAAACGTGTCTCTAAGGCTCAGAAAGATCAAATTTTGTACACTAAGGCCTGGTTTGGCTTGGATTTAGTCCTTTTTGTTTGGTATACAAGTTGGCAAAAGGAAAATATATTCAGTTACTCGTCTTTTACAGTTTTTCCTCCATCGCTTTTATGCATTTCTCACGTCAGGAACGTCATTCTCTCTCTTAGTTCTCAAAACAGTTTTCATAACACAGACTCATCTGTGCAAAAGGTGATAAAACAATCAAAACCTTTTTCACGTGTCAAAACATGCAAATTAAGTCAATCACTTCAACTCTGTGACCAATAAATAAAAACATTTCACCACTGTTTAAGACTTCAACACCAAATGGTTTTATACTTTTATCAAAACCTTACTGACTTTGGAAAGAGTACTGCAAAAAATGTGGGTCTCATTTAGAGTAAAAAGCACTCAGGTGCAAAAATGAAATGTGAAGGATTTATTTGAAACTTTACATAATATCACTACTGAAACTGAGAAAAGCAAAATTATACATGTGAAACTTTCTTCTTCTTCTTTTGGCTGCTCCCTTTAGGGGTTGCCACAGCGGATCATCTGCCTCCATCTCATCCCATCACTAGTTTCCACTTCTGTCACACCAACCCGCTGCATGTCCTCCTTCACTACTTCATGAATCTTCTCTGAGGTCTTCCTCTTTTCCTCCTGCCTGGCAGCTTCATCTTCAACATCCTTTGTCCAATATATCCACTATTCCTCCTCTGCAAATCCAAAGCATTTTAGCCTTGCCTCTTTAATTTTGTCTCTAAACTGTTCAACCTGAGCTGTCCCTCTGATGTACTCATTTCTAATCTTGTCCATCCGGGTCACTCGCAATGAAAATCTTAACATCTTCAACTCTGCCACCTCCAGCTTTGCCTCCTGTCTTTTTGTCAGTGCCACTGTCTCCAAACCATACATTAAAACAGGTCTCACTACCATCTTGTGAACCTTCCCTTTCACTCTTGCTGCTATCCTTCTGTCACAAATCACCCCTGACACTCACCTACACTCACTCCACCCTGCCTGCACATGCATACAACATTAATGCAACACCGAACAGTATTTAGGTAAGTGATAGACCTGTAGTTCTGACAAAAGTACAAACTGTTTTGATGAGTTGGACATTCGGATGAGAAAAATGTTTTTAGTAGTGTAGTATGTGTAGAAACAATAGCAGTGTATACCAACACAATGAGAAAGGCTAATGTGGGTGGGGAAATGCATTTCTGATTTGAGAACTGCATTAGGAGTGCTGAGAATGATGTTAATGTGAGAATTGAATATAACATCAGTCTGAATGCAGCATCTAGAAATTAGTTGAAAAATGAAAGAACTCCACAGCACTCCCTTTTAAGTAATATTTAAAATTCCTTCATTCTATCAATTTAAAAAAACAAGACTTTTCAGTGCATAAAAGTTGAGCAGTCAGATACCATCTGTTTCAGCAGAGCAGCATAGTCCTCTGACACCTGTTCTATTTATGATAAAGATAACCGTCCATCTTGCTTGATTTGAAAATGGCCCTTAAGACTATTTACACTATATGAACAAAAGTATTGGGCCACACCTCTTAATATTTGAATTCAGGTGTTTTGAGTCCCATGGTGCGACCAATACAGTCTGCTTTTACAAACGTTGCAACACTGTTGCAACAATGTGTGAAATTTTTTTACACCTAGATGTTGCACAATCATCTGTAAGAGTTATTATTGCAAAGTGAAAGCGTTAAGGAACCACAGCAACTTAGCCACAAAGTGACAGACCACATAAAGTTACAGAGCTGGGTCACAGCTGAGGCACAGTGTGTTAAAGTCACCAACTTGCTGCTGACTCAATAACTGCATAGTTTCAAACCTTCTCTGGCATTAAAAACTGTGTGAGAGAAGCTCCATGGCATGGGTTTCCATGGCTGAGAAGCTGCATGCAAGCCTTATATCACCCAGCACAAGTCGAATGAAATGGTGTAAAGCACATCGCCCCTGGACACTGGAGCAGTGGGGTTCTGTGGAGTGTCGAATCACGCTTCTCTACATGGCAGTCTGATGGACAGATCTAGGTTTGGTGAATGCCAGGAGAACCTAGCATTACCTGCGTTAGCTGCCAGACTACAATGTGCCAACTGTAAAGCTTGCTGGAGGACAGATAATGCTATGAGTTTGTTCTGGAGTTGGCCTGAGTTCCTTAGTTCCAGTGAAGGGTAATCTTAATGCTTCAGCTTAACAAAACATTTTGGACAATTCTATGCTTCCAGCTTTGTGGTAACATTTTGGGGAATGCCCTTTTCACAGCATCACTGTGCCTCAATACACAAAGCAAGGCCCATAGAGGCATGGTTGGATGAGTTTGGTGTGGAAGAACTTGACTGGTCTACACAGAGCTCTGACCTCAACCCCATCGGACACCTTTGAGATGAACTAGAATGGGGATTGTGAGTCAGGCCCTATTGTCCAACATCACTGTCTGAACTCACAAATACTTTTTTGGATGAATGGTCAAAACCTCCCCACAGAGAAACTCCAAAACCTTGTAGGAAGGCTTCCTGGAAAAGTGAAAGCTGTTATAGCCGCAAAAGGTGGTGACCAACTCCTTATTAATACCTGTGGATTTAGAATGAGATGTCAAAAAAGCACCTGTAGGTGTAATGTGTAGGCGGCTCAATACTTTTATCCATATAATGCATTCAGTCATGCATCTTTTAATGTCAGTCTGAATGCAACATCTAGCAATTGATTTAGACAAAAAACAAAACAAAGAACTCCACAGCACTGGCTTTTAAATAATATTGAAAAACGCCTTTATTCTCATGGCATGGTCATGCTCAGCCCAAACACTCAACACGTTTCTGCATACAAGTCTTCATCAGGGACCACCAGTTAGTTTTGATCTTTTCTAGTAAGATTTGAGGCAGTTTTCTTCTGTAATTACTCATACTGTACTATTACTATAGATTTTCACATAAACTGAAAAGGGCTACACTCAGTCCCTTTTTAAGAATCAATGCAAATCAGACGTTGGCAATTAGAGAGCAGTATCAATTTTAAAAAACAAGACTTTTCCACGTGTAATGGTTGAGCAGGTTGAGGAGTACTTAGATACCATCTGTCATTTAGTTTTAGTCTAGTCTCATCTTACTCCTCTGACATCTGTTTTATTTATGATAAACAAAACCGCTTATCTTGCTTGACTTGCAAACAGCCTTTAACACTTCAAATCAATCACTATCACCATTGAGGGATTGCCGACAGTACAGTGCATTTGATGCAGCTTCTGTAACTGTTTTTCCTGTACTCGTCCCTTACAACTAAACTACTGACTTAAAAATAATTATACTGCTGTTAAAGCTACAGTCCTACTGTAAAATGTTTTCATTCTTACCTTGCAGTGGCAGCTCAGGTTTGTCATATCTGACTGTAGGAGTTTCTCTCTGTAATACTATAGGGTCTTTATTTTACAATATTCACCATTCTCAGGCGCCTTGAGATGATGGTTGTTGCAGACTGGCCCTTTATAAAACTGAATAGAATCATATCAGAACTCAAGTATGTGACATGTCAGCAGAGGTGGGAAGTAATGAAGTATAAATACTTTGTTACTGTACTTAAGTAGAATTTTCAGGTACCTGTACTTTACTTGAGTATTTATTTTTCTGACAACTTTTTACTTTTACTCCCTACATTTTAACACAAATATCTGTACTTTCTACTACTTACATTTTCAAAACAGGCTCGTTACTTTTGGTTTAACACATTTGAGTAGA
>VUQS01055212.1:12228-27936 GCA_015108495.1 Heterochromis multidens | reverse complement strand
AAGGAAAGCAGGTGTTAATATTAACTGAGCCACCTCAGTTTTTCAGGAGCTGCATCACACCACTTTCTACTTCTCAGAGTCCTTTAAGTATTTAATGCTAGATTAACAACCCAATGCAAAACTGATTTGAAAAAGGTTTTAGACTGTGCTAAATGCCCAAATTTGATTAAATTCCTACTTTGTTTTGGTTAGTACATATAAAGTTTCTTCCTGTTGTGCTCTTTGGAGTGAAGCCATTCAAGTTTATGTCTTCTTTTGGGCATATTTTTGACATACAAGTACAAAATTCACCTTGGGGTGCCAAGTCTTATTTTGGTCAATCTTTTCTATGCCACAAAATCAGTAAAATGCAGTCGAGTTACTACTGAAAAAAATAAAGAGAACGCTTACATCACACACTACTACACAGAAAAACTACACCCTTACTGCTTCCATAGGAATTAAGAGGGTAAGTAGCAGCCAAGTTCTGCTAATAAATGCACTTAATCATCAGCAAGTGTGAGCACCTCTAAACAAGCAGAAGTTTTGGCAGTTTGCTGGTGTCTGAAGCGCTTAAGTGTGTGTTAACAAAATTAGCACATTTAGCATGTTAAATGTTAAAGTTCATGACTGTACAATTAGAAAAAGACTGAACAAGTGTGTCTTGTTTGGAAGGGTTGCAAGGAGATACAACTTTGCAAACCTAAGCCATGCTGCCATGTTCTTTTTTAGAGAGAAGAGACTTCTCTCTAAAAAGAAGAGAGAAGAGACTTCTCTCTGAAAAGAACACGGCAGCATGGCTTAGGTTTGCAAAGTTGTATCTGACCAAACTACAAGACTTCTGGAACAATGTCCTTTGGACCAACGGGACCAAAGTGGAGATATTTGGCCATAACGCACAAGGCCAAGTTTGGTGAAAACCAAACACAACATATCAGCACAAACACCTCATACCAACTGTCAAGCACAGTGGTGGAGGGGTGATGATTTTGGCTTGTTTTGCAGCCACAAGACCTGTGCACCTTGCATTGATTGAGCCGATCATGAACTCCTCTGTATACCAAAGTACTCTAGACTCAAATGTGAGGCCACCTGTCTGACAGCCAAAGCTTGACTGAAATTGTGTCATGCAACAGGGCAATGATCCCAGGCACAGCAGCAAATCTACAAAAGAATGACTGAAAAAGAAAAGAATCAAGGTGCTGCAATGGCCACATCAAAGTCCAGATCTCACCCTGATTGAAATGCTGTGGTGGGACCTTAACAGAGCTGTGAATGAATGAATGCCCGCAGAGCTCAATATACTGAAGCAACATTATAAAAAAGAATTTGGACCTTCTAAACCACTGATCAGGGCTGCAGGATAGCAAAATACTGAAATTATTTATTATTAAAATTATTAAAATTCTTTGATTTTGTGGCAGAAATGATTTCTGTGGTGCTATGTTTTGTACCTTAACTCGGGGATACTCAACTTGCTTTGCCCTGGTTTCACTTTGAAAAATGATTGGATGCTGTGAGCCAGTTAATAAACATTAATATTTATCAGGTAAACTTAATAAACAGTAACTCTTCTGGAAAATTATTTTTAAAATACCTGACTTATTAACTACAATAACTTGGACCGACACAACATGACAAGAAAATTACATCTTTTTCAACATTCAACAGCTGCATTTTAGTTGCAGTTGCTTTGGGTATATTTAAAGAGTTTTTACAACATTAAAAACAGCTGGAACCTCCTCTACCCCTTTTATTTAGTGAATCTGAAGCTTACACTCAATGCGACCCTGATTTGGCCCGTAAGTTGAGTATTAATGCCTTAGGTGATTAAAATTAAACACAACACCACAAAACCCCCTTGCTGATGGAATACACTTGTACTCATCTCTCATAAACCACAATGGTCACATCCAGATGCACAACTTGAACTTGGATTCAGGTAAAAATAAATAAATAAAAACAGCGTTGATAAAAAGCTGATTCTGATTCATCTCCATGCTTCTCTGTAAGTTTGAAGGAGTGGAAGCGGTGCTCAATCCATTTCTAGCAAAATGTAAGAAAAGTTTCCCCTTTTTACTTAAAAAAAAAAAAAAATCATTATTATTTTTCTACAAAAGAATCTGTGCATAGACAAAATACACATTGTTTCCAAAGTGCACTGAAGGTACACTTAAATATATATTAAAGCACAAGTGGAAGAATATCTAATGTAATGTAAAAAAAAAAAAAAAGAAAGAAAGAAAAGTGGGAGTTTGCTCCACACTGGGAACTTTGTGTGGCGAGTAAATGTCTTTTAAATGTTTTAAATTAACCAATTTTGCAGGGAGTGCCTTCCCATCAGTTCAGGTTAAGTGCTAAAGAAATGAAAACAAGTGCACCTCTATAAAAATGACCAGAATAGAAATATAGAAAACTATTTTTTGCTCGGGCTTTAGGTCATCTAGTCATTTGACTTTCCCACTCTCGCAGAGAACCTCAACATTAATAATCAGCACTGTTATAAAGCTCCGAAAATACATTCACTGTGGACACTCTGGGTGGAGGATGTGAGGGTCTGACACTGGTAAACACACACATGGCAAGTGCGTGTGTATGTGTGTGTTTTGACATACACAGTGGTATGCATTCATCAGACAAAGACTTCTTCACTCAAGTTCATGAGTCTGCTGTAATCAGGTTATGTAGCCGTGGGAGGGAGCAACAAGCTGTTACCTAATGATCGTTTCTGTCTGTATGTGTGTGTATGTGACTGTGTGAGAGTGTGTGTCAGCTTCACAGGTGTCTGCTGTCGTTTAGAGGTGTTGGAGGTGTTTGACTCAGTGGGGTCAGAGCAACATGTATTGGTTGTCTATTGCTCGCTTGCGACCCCGGTCAGGTTCGAGCTCATAGTCTGAGTCCCGCTGAGGGATGATGGGAGCATGGGTGCTGGGGTGGCGTAGCAGGTTTCTCCTTCCCACCGACTCGCTCCGATGGAGTGGAGGGGGGGCTGGCAGGGTGGGCTCAGGGACCAGGCTGGTGCGGGTAAAAGAGTGAATTCCAGGCTGGGAAAAGGAGTTGGAAGTGGAAATGCTGGTGCTGGCGGTGCTGTTGGTGGAGCAGGAGGAAGGGGGCTGGGTGGAGCTGCGAGCCAGGCTCCAGTGAGCCAAGCTGGGCTCGGAGCTCCAGCGATGGAGTGAGAACGGGACGAGGAGAGCGCCTGAGAGCTGACCTGAGGGAAACGAGGAAATAAATCAGAGTTGTTGTGATTACATCCAGCAAACACAGACAGCCTTACAAAAGATGTAAGAGGAGATGTAGATATTGATTATATAGAAACTAAAAATTAATTTATTCAGTCTGGATTTCATGTATGCACTAATACGCTGAGCTCCTACAAACTGCAGTCCAAGATGGTGGAGCAGGACCAGGGACCACTGGAGAAGCTGCTGATGGCTGCTCCTTTTATTTGTATAAGTATGGGTGCACTGCCTTTACACATGTATGCACCACACTATTAATTTTGTTACTCCACATTATTATTTGAACGACGTCTGAATGTAGGAGTCTCACCCTGTGAAGGTGGGGTGGAGCCTGCCACTACAAAGCTGGACAGAGTGACAGCACCGGCGGCTCCACACTCCAGTGGGATAGGGAAGAGTCGAAAATGACTGAGCATGTCCATAACAGAGTGGAAGCGCAGGTGCTGCACCCTGCACTGACCCCATTCTGTCAAAGAGAGGCGCAGGTGCTGCAGGGAGGAAAGAAAAAAATGTTGAGGAAACAGATTTTCACGTTGGCTGAATCTAAGCAACAGCTAAGCTGCCTAATTCTCTTTCTAACCACAGTGGTCGGTGTTCACACTTGTTTATCAATGCTTGTGTAATGCTTCGTTCTGTAAACGTTTACCACTGCTGTTAGGAAACTGTGTCTGCACAATTTCAGTGTTTACAGATGGAAAAAAAGAACAATTTGGGTTTCAAAAGAGAATCCTCAACTGTCAGTGCAGCTGTATCCAGATAATGATCTGTACCTTTGCTTTCCCCTGGTAGTTAAACGTGAGGACGTAGTCGCCCCTGCGTGTCTCACTCTGTCGGACCAAAAACACCCCGTGTCCCTCTGGCCCGGAGCTCTGAACCAGGTAGGCCGCCTTGACGCGAGAGATGGGTCCGTGGAACCAGGGGTAGGAGAACAGGAAGTGATCTGTCTTGTGCATTACCTGCTCTGGCAGGGTGAAGGTGACGGGAGCTGAAGGGATGAACAAAGGAAGAACATGTTTGTTTCTGTCCAAATCTGCAAAGTTGGCTGGACTAATCAATATACTGTGTAAAATGTAATGGTGAAACTGCGCTGATGATCCATTGTGAAACAGCAGTTCAGTGTTTACCTATCTACCTAACTTTACTGCCTGTTTTTATCTTTCAGCTGCTGAAGAGAGCAAATAAGCTCTAAAAACACACCAGATACTTGGTGACCACCCAGTTAAAGATAGAGGAGCACTTATAGCAGACAAACTGGAGTATGTTGTGATAGAGACTGAAAGCAGAGCTAAAAGAGTAAAACAGAAATACTGGGTACCCACATGTGAACAAACAGAATAAAACACAAGCTCTATGAACTATAAACCTAACAGTTTTGAAATGAAAACCACAGATACACCATGATTATCAGAGGATGTGTCTCAGAGGTCATGTCCCCTCTATCCCAGTACTCACTCTGACTTTGACTCGCTGGCTCTGAGCTCCCTCTGTGATTGGCTGGAGCAGAACTGTCAGCTGAGGAAGGGAGGGGCTCCAGATCCACGCTGACTGTCCTAAAAGACAGGAGCAGATTCAGATTACACACACTATCATTTATAACACATATATGTTATTCTCACTGTGGACTCCACTTGGGATTATTTCACCACATCAGAGTCACATTTAGGTTTGACCACTGTTGCAGTAACAGGGCTTCAGCTCTGCTTGTACACCGACATCAGCTTTTTCCTTCTGTTTTGTGATGAAAAGCTGCTTAAGATGCTTTATGTGTAATTGTATAGATATCTTTGTGTATAGACATATTGTATAGATATCTTTGTGTATAGATATATTGTATAGATATCTTTGGCTGCTCTTTGCTTTTTGACTCGTCAGAAAAGGGACTGTTTGAAGCCTCTGTATTTAAAATTCAGAGGCTTTGGTAGGCTTACTTATTATTAAAAGTAGCCAATTTAATACTATACGGCTATGATATTTCTCTTACTCTGCCATCTATTTGTGTCTGAGATGCTAATTATTGATTGTCATTTGATTATTGAGGTTTCTCACGTGACGTCACATTGCTCAATAGTTGTTTGCCATAATGGATGCAATACAACCACAGGTTGCAAGAAAAAAATGTGTATTCCCCGACGGTCGGTTGGCAGTGGTTCCTGGAGGTTTCTGGTTGTCTGTTGCAAAGAGGGTGGCTGCAGCAAAAACTTCCCAGTTTTTGCTTTGGCTATGGGCAGATTGCCACAGCTGTCTGTAGCTTTTCATGTTTGTCTGCAAATACTCGTCCAGCTGTTGTAAAACTTGAAAAAGTTGTGCCTCAGCAGTGCAGCCAACATGTTTCAAAAGGCACAACTTTTACTTTGAAGGTGAACCTTCTCCATTTCCGGTTTCTGTTGGATCTTTCACAGTTTCACTACAGCTTGGAGAGTAGCTGGATGGTGTTTGTAGATAAGTTCATCACTTCCATTCAAACTACGATCACAGCAATATGCTAGCGACCAAAGCAATCACAAGGAGGTTTTTGCCAACTGATTAGGAAATACTTGTTTTTCCCCAGTGACAGGTGGTTACTAGGAGGTGACTGAGCCTGCATGAGTTTCCCATCAACCTCCAGCAGCCACTCGCAACCAGTAGTTGCCGGATGTTCATGCAGCAGTCTCTAGGCCTGTGTGACTGGGGCCTTATTCACTTGATTCTACATCGTCACCATAACTGTCACACATCCAGAATGGTGGACTAGTTAATATCACGTGATTAGTGGTCACTTATCTGCAAAACCTCAATACATAAAGCTGCAGTCTCATGGTGGATTGTTAAACTGTTTTGCCAGTGGGGCTTTTATAAGGAGAGGTGCTACACTGAAAGCCATTCAGGATTGACCCATTATTTAGGTTTTCACAGCTGTGGACTCAAACATAATAGTGACTTGTGAACTTAGACTCTTTGTCAGCTCCAAACTAATCTACAACATATCAAAGAAGTCACTGGTATGGCTCCATTTCGCTAGAATGGACTCCCAGAAGGTCGAATGTAAAAGCGGTCTGCATGTCACAGCTCAACAAACAAGATTACATAAAATCTAAAAACTGTAAGCCTGCAGCTTTTATGTTTAATGCTCAGAATCAGAAGAGGTATATTTAATATGTTTAGTCCGTGTCAATATGTAGTGCACTACACAAATCTAATCAACTGGTTAAAGTTATATAATATCAGTCAACCAAGATTTTCTTCAGCTGACTACAACATATTTACATTTACATTTGTACCTTTAGTAGAGTTTCTGAGACATTATGCAAACATTTAGATGCACAGTGTAAAAATTGTGGGTTTTTGTTGTTTTGTTTTTTTCGATAAAAATGGGGCCTAATATTTTTGATAGAGGGACAAACTTTGCCCACAGACTTCTATTTCCTTACCACTGGGCTAGGGAATGCATTACACTAAAGAGGGTCCTCACAAGGATAGATGCCCGAGCAAGTGTGTGTTGATGGGGTGAGTCTACTGAACGTGGAGGAAATTGCAGGCTGAAGACAAACAAAGCCACAGACAGGAAGTGAGTCCAGTTGAGATCTGAACTTACATTTCTTCTGTTTCACCGCTCTCTCTTACACACACATACACACACATACACACACACACACACACACACACACACACACACACACACACACACACACACACACAAGTGGTATATTTGTGCACTTAGATGAGAACGGGAAGGTTAAAGAGGGAAGTTGGAGTAAAATCCTGCTTAAATGCTGACTTGAGTTTGCAGAGCAATGAATAACAGGAAGACTCTTTACTTCTCACTGTGTGTGTGTGTGTATATTCTCGTTCTTCTGTCTTTGTGACAATCGCTTTGCTCTGAATAAGTATGGACATAATTTCCCTCAGTCAGCAAAGCTTCAAGGTTTAGAGTTTAGCCCTCAGCATGCTTGAAACACGCTACACCTACCACATCTGACCACATCTGAAGGAAAATACAAGTTTATATCCCTCACACTGCCTCCCTGATGTCTCTCCAAGAGTTCCGTCCCTTTTGAGGTCCTCTGTAGTCTCAGCATGATGAATCACACAAATAATGCTGCACACTTTTGGATAACAAGCCTTTTCCACAGTAGACATTCTGAGTTGTAAGAAAAGAACAGATGCTGGTAAGAAAAGTATGGATGCTGTTAATAGCATTAAGAATGACTCTGCTTTATATGATTGACAGGAAGTCAAAGTTAGTTAGTTAAAATGGCACAAGGGCTCTACTGCTTGTACCACGTTGTTTAAGGTCCAGTTAAGTCCAGCTGTCCAACCAAGTAATGCATTCAAAGGATTATCAGATGCAAAATACTACTCGCTTGATTTTATAACTGCAGAGTTATCTCTGTATGTCCTTTATTTTATTTTTAATGCAACATTGCAGCAAAAGTTGAGCGTGGTCCAGATATTTATTTATTTTTAAATCAAGCAACCCTGCTTTTGATAGACTGGTTCCTTTTAAACAAAGGAAATAAACCACTGTTTAAGGCATTTAAAGTGCTTTGAGTGCAAAGCAGAGTAGAAAAGCACTATATAAGAACCAGTCCATTTACCATCCATCCTTTTTATAAGTTCAGTGTGTTTTTTTAGTGTGTGTGCACTTCCAGATATCTGCAGAAATGAGAAAGGCCCTGAGATTCTCTGAGTCTCAGACCTCCCCCACACTTCCTTTCAGACAAACACACACTAACACGCACAAATACACACAGATTGTCTTTATTACGAGAAACAGAAAACTTGTGTACTACTAATTTTGATTCCAGGATTCACAGTATTCCTGTGAGTTAAGTTTACACTGATTATAGCTAAAAATAATAGGTCTGAACTACCAAAGGTGGTTTGATGAAGCAAACAGCGTTATTTTCATTTTAATTCTGATATTGATAATAGCAATGTCCTCCCACCCAAATTCACAGTTCTAAACAAGTGTTTTCTGTCCAAAGTAGAGAGGTAACAGGAGATGAAGGGAGGGGGAGCAGGAACTGGGCCTCCAGGATTCTTAAAGCCATCTCCTACTTTAACTCAGTTCACTTACAAAAGCTACGTTTATTGCAACGCTTTCTTTCTACACGATAGGTGTAGAGCAAACACTAAGTTGACTAATGGTACTGAAGAGGAATATTTCAAATGGAACAAAGTTGAAACCTGCTCCAAGCTCTACAGCAAATGACTGCACAGTCAAACTTACACAAGAGTGAATGAAAACTGTAAAGTTCAAGAACAGATAAATATACTTAAGGGTGCGCGCGCGCACACACACACGCACAAACACACACCTGTTTGTCTACATATGCAACATCTATTCTCACTTCCTTTTGCAAACACATACCTCAGGACAAGTAAACATCCAGCACACCCACGAACACTAAAAACAGCCAAGTGTTAAATATTTCCTCTCGGCATGTGAAATTCTGGGCTGATACTCGTGTTAAAAATAACAATTTGACAGTAAGATTTTTTTTCCCTTTTTGCATACTTTGTTATTTGTGTTATTTATTCTCCCTTTTGTTCCAATATAAACAAAGAAATATTAATTAGATTAAAAAAAATTAACTGTTTTAAGTTCAGCTTTTCATCACAGTATCTTTGAACATTTAAGCAGCGCCAAATCAATGAGATGCAACAGATAAGTATCAGCTGCTGACATTAAAAAAAATGCCATTTAAATTGCCAATATACTGATATCAGTCAACAAAGCTGAGATTGTCCAATACTGACATGTCAGTGCGTCTCCAATTTCCACTCAGAAGTGAAAGTACAGCAAGGAAGTACCATCAGCAAGCATGTACATAAACAGTATATAGCTAATATGATTGATGCATTATCTGTTATCTGTGAGCAGCACTTTGCTGCTGTAGCCACTTTACAGAGCATTTGTGCTTATATGCAAAGTCACCCACGCTTTCCTCCAAAGGCCCATTCTAAGCCAAGACAAACCCTGTATATACATACAGTTTGAGATAACATCATAATTATAACGATGATAATTGAGCGAGGGGAAAGGGGAATCAGTTATGCTTCACAAATCTGTACACATTTATTCCTTTGATCTTTGAATTTTGTGTGAAATATTGCCAAGTTTTTCCTCTTTGTGCCCCAACCAGTTATTCAAATGAAACCAAGTTAAATGGGAAAAATCTGTAGTGTGAAATATCAGCGCCACAGCCTATTCACTAAAGCTGTATTTCTATAACACAACAGGACAACAATCATCACCTTCAGGCACTTTATAGAGGTTTATTACATGATGTCATGCATATATTGCTCGAGAGTTGGACGTGATACAACCACTGACCACTAAGGAAAAATGTGTATGAAGTTGCTGGCAGTCGTTAGGTGAAACTGGTCGCCAAGACCTACAAGGTGCTGCACCAAAAACCTCCTTATGACTGCTTTGGTCTCTAGCAGACTGCTGTGGTTGCCCGTAGTTTGCACTGAAGACACGACTTGTCTGCAAACAGTCACCAAATGCTCATAGAGCAGTGGTAAAACTGTGAAAAGCGCAACACAAAGTGGAAACAGAGTGTTTTCCTTCAAAGTAAAAATGGTGCCTTTTGAAATATGTTGGTTGCAACGGTAAGACACAAATTTTACTTTAAAAGGTGAACATTCTCTGTTTTTGGTTAAACTTTTTCAAGTTTCACTACCGCTCAGCCAGTAGTTAGGTGTTTGCAGACAACTCAGCATCTTCCACGCAAACTATGCGTGACCACGATGGCCTGCTACCGGCCAAAGCAATCACAAGGAGGTTTTTGGTGCGGGCCATAAACCTGTTTTTGACTGATTTCACGTAGCAACAGCTAGCACCCTCCAGCACTACCTAGTCTGATAATACACATGTTCCCTAGCGAGTGGAGGTTGCCACGGGGATGCAAATCGGTCTCTAGGCCTGTGTACTAAGGCTTTAACAGTACAGCGCTTGTCTGAATATACTTTAAGTTTCTGATGTGATATTTAGTCTTTGACTCATAATACAAAAATAATTCAGCAGATTCGATCTTCAGTTAATTTTCACAAACAAAAACAATGAATGGGTTGAAAATAAGGCACAGGTTAGGCTGGTCATGCAAACATCTGTCCTTGTTTTGTGTTTACACATCTCTCACCTGCTGCTGATGCATTCTTTTAGCTCTGTGGTCCAGGAGCTGACCTGTTGCTCGTTGTCCGTCTCAAATATCAGGCTACCTCGATTAACCTGCAGAGATATAGATCCTTTAAAAAAAACAAAAAAACAAAACAGTCTACACAAAATGTACGATGCAAATGCATGAAATACCCTGGACCGCTGCACTGACCGTACTTAATACTGCCATTCCTATTTATTTCTGTAGTTTTTTCCAATGACAAAACCAGATGATGCACATAACTTAGAGCTTTTGGGTTTATTTCCATTACAACAGGAAGGACTGCACACCACAATTAAACACTGCATACTAATGTAACCGCCACATGTTAAATACACAATTTAATAAGTACGAAGAAGAAAAACAACCTCATAACAAGATGTTCTGTCAAATTTCAAAAGGTTCACCGTTAAAAAGTCAACTAGCCTGAGGGGGTGTACTGGTTTTCACGTGCTCAGATTAAAGCCCCCCAAAAAAAGCTGTCTGCACCTGCTACAGCAAGGCATTTCCTTAGTGAGGAGAGATACTATCAATATCAAGAGCCTCTGGGTGAAGCAGAACTTTTGAAATGAAAAACAAAGGCATGAGGGCTTTTTGTTAAATTTACTTAAAAAAAAGGAACACTGAAAGTTTACACTTTCCACCAGTGATGTGTAAAACCGCTATCAAATACTCGCTTCTGTGGTTGTGAAAACTTTGTAGTTTGCTTCTTCACTGTGAACAAAGGCTGTGATTCTCTGCTGTACACAACTGTGCTCAATAAACAAACAAAATGTCATTAAAATATTGCTGAAGATAAAAAAAATTGACGGCAAAGAGAAGAAGTGCAGCAAAAGCGCAGCGGCATCGTCTGTATGAGTCGTTATATATTTGATGGAGAGCTGAGCAGTTGGTGGTTAAAAGTTTCAGCTGAGGCTGAGAGAAAAGACTTTCTGGTGGAATATAATTTCAGTTTAAACCAGCAAAGTCTAAATGAGCTCCACTTACTGAGTTTTGAAATGACAGTGTTTATCCTGTTCTGGCTGAACGGTGAATATCTAAGCAATGTGGATATAAACAACTCAGCGGTCAGAGTCCCAAGCTACAGTTTTTGAAAAGAAAGTTCACAGCATCTCTGAGGAAACATAACTTTTCCATTTAGCTTAAATCCTGCACAAACCTTTAAAACAAATGTGTTAAAGTTGTCAGGCATCTCCAGCCGGTTGCAACGCCGGACTTCTTGGATATCTGAGCAGTGAGTCGTCAGCTTGGGACTGGAGGCCTGAAACACACAATGAGTGCATAATTAGTGTCTGACAGATGAGGATAATTCCTTTGATGAACACATAAGAGGCACAGAAACAAAGAAGAATGCTGTCACAGTAATATGTAGCATGTCGAACAACAGCATCAATCTTCCTGATAATCACGACCTGATAACCTTTAACAGAAAAATGTTTTTAAAACTGGTGTGTGTAAATAACAAAAGTGTAAAATGAGTCAAATGGATGGAATCAAATGGATATCTAAAGCAGCTGAACATGTGCCAAATTCTTTGAAAGAAACATATCAGGCTTGTTGCTGGATATTTTTCTTTTTCAAAGAAATTCATTCATTTGTAATTCCTTAAAAAAAGAAAAATCCATAAAAAAGGACATTCATTTATAGAAACTCGGGCAGTTTTAAATCAAATTATTTGACAACATTAGTAAAATAAAACCATAAAGTCCCTTCACCTCCACTATTTTTGTATAGCAGATGATGTGTCAGTGACATACATCACATGCTTATAAAACACACTTAAGTATAGGAAAACACCATCATATCATCATCTTTTAAACCTGAAGCTAAAAAACTTAAAATTTGACACCTTTCATGCAAACATCTGCTTTAACTTAGTTCAAAGGGCGCAGTGGTCAAACTTTCATGCTCTGTGTAGATTTGTTACTCATTTGTTTTTCCTTTTTCTAAGAAGTGGTGCCTGCTCCACGCAGGAAATTGCCAAAAACAAAAAAGGATGTCATGCAACACAACTCAGCTCAATGTGGCTCTCAGGGGTAACATTTAATAAAGCTGCCAAGTAAGGACCTGTGACTTATAGGACTACAAGCTTGCTCGGTTGTGCACCTGGGCCTTTTTCTATTTTGATTAGAAGTAGTTTGCACTTGTGCGATCCCCTCTATAGCTTTATTTTAAAGTTGACCAATAAGGCTAAAGATATCACAGGACACAAATGAGCATGATGCAAGCTCCTGCGGCAGGGCTCACAGGCTGGCTGTGTTTGAAGAAACCTAAATGAGATATGAGGGGCTTTCTGGTGGCTGTTTGACCCGAGGCACACAGTGTAAACTCGTGACACTGCAAGTTTGTTACCCACCAACAAAACCAGTAGTGATCCAAGGCTTCAATATACTAAACAGTATACAAGACACTCAGAAAATAAGAGTGCATATGGAGATATTTTCTACTTCTCAGGCAGGTGAACCTGACGCCAGCTGGACAGAAGTATGATGATGTGTCTTATAAAGTGAAGGGTATTTAAAACAAAAATACTCCATCCCAGGCTGCTCTCAAATGACTGCAAACAGCTGTTGCAGACTTGTGACACACTAGCTTTACCTGGCGCAGTTTGCACTGGACCTCGTTTTAGTTTTTCTTTTTCGTAAGAGATCCATACAGACACAGTTTTGGGAATATATATATTTAAAGACAAAAGAACACTTGCATAACCTATTTGATTAAAAAAAAAAAACTAAACAAACATTAGAGAAGAATGCCGAACACACACAGAAAAAAATCCACTAATACCGCCGAACGCCCACATGCAAACAAGCGGTAACAGAGCCAACGGCACAAACAAACAAACAAACACACACACACACACACACACACACACACACACACACACACACAAATGACTCAGTCAGCCATGTGTAAGGAGCCTGCAGCAGGTCTGGGTCGGAAGTCACTGCTGCAACGAAGGCTGAGTGACAACTGAGAGAAACACGTGTAGACAAGAGCATCAGCAGCTACTCTGAAAAGTTTAAAAGCTAGAGTGTGCCATATGTGTCAGCAGCAAACAATATTTTTGTGTTTGACAACTAGAAATGTCAAATCCTGTCAAACGATGACATTTCTAGTTGTCAGGTGTCATGAAAAAGAAAAAGTCTCTCATCACTTATTTCTGTTACTGCACGTATGTAAGTACAAACTTGTTACATACAGAACAGACTGAAAGAGAAGTAAATGATTTTAAAATTTCTCATTTATTAATGCAGCTCATGGTCTTCACATGCTATAGATAAAAAGGTTCTGGATTGAACTTTTAATTCCATATTTTCACCTTAATCAGAGACAAAGAAATCTTTTCGAAGAGCAGAATTTGAGAGTGAAAGTAATCATAAGCTGTAGCGACAACTCACGACTATTTACATTATCGATTTAGCTGACAATTATTAAAAAATTGGCTCACAAACTCCCTTAAGTCCAAGCTAACATCACACCCGATTGTGTTTGACTAACATTTCAAAACACAAAATAAATATTCAATTTGCAATTATGTTCAAAGGAAAAGCAGCAAATTCTTACATATGAGAAGCTGGAATTCTAAAATCCCTGACATTTTGACCATTTCATTGAATAATAATTTAATCCGCCAATCATTTAATGCTTGCAGCTCTACAGAAGAACTGAAAATGCTGGGTGTGCAATCTGACCAGACGATCACATACAGATCTGTTTTCCCCACAGATAAACTTAATCTCATGTGATCACATGATTAGAAGAAAGCCTGACACTTCAACTCAAGGCTTCAGGCACAACTCACAAATCTTAGACTCTATAAACAAATTCTGCACATTGAATCTGCAGCCAAGGGACACGATTTCTGGTACTATGCAAGTTATATCGTGGCATGATGATGGAGATGGTCAGCTCTCTCGCCTCCGTCTTCTCCTTGTGCCTGCGTGGGTTTCCTCTGGGCGCGAAGACATGCTGGGTTGGGTTTACTAGTGATTCCAAATTGGTCAGGGATGAGAGATAGATAAGGTGTGTAAAGTGTATAGAATAAAACACTGAAGGGCTAAATGTGGCTTGTAGACTCAAGTGCTTTGAGTGGTCAGTAAGGCTAGTAAAGTGCTATATAAATCCCATTGCATTTGCATACTGAGCAATCATATTTAAGTGAGCTTTGGTTGCATAAACGGTCCACGTGCAGAGCAACCTAACCCTTTGCTGAAATGTAATCTCAAAAGCACTGACTACTGTCTGACATCGAATTAGCTTTATCAAATTAATCTGTATTCATAACCAGCGATGGAAATAAAGCTCAGAAAAGCTGAGCTCTGGGTTTCCAGACTGCATGAATGTGTGCATTTGTGCGTTAAACTGAGCTTTTTGTTTCAAAGATTTGTATCTGGTTGGTCAGCCATGCTGTCGATGTACAAGACAAGTTACATCACCGAAGTGTAGCTGATCCAGTGAAGTTTGCCATAAATGTGCCACAACTAATTGCACTCTGGCTTAGTTCATGCTGTTAGTATTTCTTCATGTGATCTTCACGTGAATTCCTGTGAAAAGCACATCATCAGCCAAACACCTTTATGTGGAATTGTGTATTTAAACAGCTTCTAAGAATACATGATTTATGACTTTTCAAACATGAATTTGTTATATTTTTAAGCTACCAGCAGTTATTGCAACTTGCACAAACCTCCAAAATAAGTATAGTGGAGTGGAGGCTAACTAGATCAAACCCCTGTGGGACAGACACATGCAAGAATGCAGAACAGAAAAAAAAGTGGAAGGGGGGAGCAGCGTGAAGCAGCAAAAGGAAACAGACGAGACAGTAAAAGACACGGCATTGGGTGGGTAAGAGGGAGGGATGGAGGGCAAAAGAAAGAGCAGGAAGGACAAATTCCACTGCTTTGTGCAGCAGATGAGTTTGAGCGCATGTGACAGTGCATGAGCCTGAGGAATGCCTATGTTAATCCTACACACACACACACACACACACACACACACACACACACACAAAACAACACAGGAGCACACTTATCAAAAGAATAGAGTTGCCTTTCTCTCTCACAACCCTTAATGCTATGAGTTTCAACCACAGTGTCTAATATTATCACTAAAAAGCACAATGACGCAGACAGGTCAAGGATGTGACTCATTTAGAGAGACCTGAGTCAGTGCAAGAGGAACTGACTAAAAGGGAGCTCGCACCAAATCGCTGCCGCAGCTGTATTTTAGTCAATGATGTTCACAGAAATTTAGATTCAGGGTTACACGTTTCAGGTTTTCTAATAATTTCCTCTGTAGAAAGACTGAGATAAAGCGAGAAAGATGATATAAATATACAG
>VUQS01055212.1:1547-12208 GCA_015108495.1 Heterochromis multidens | reverse complement strand
AAAAAAAAAAAAAAAAAAAAAAAAAAAAACAAAAAAAAAAAAAAAAAAAAAAAAAAAAAAAAAAAACAAACTTGTAAAAGATACTAACAAAAAAATCATGTTTGGTAACAGACTGGCAGCTGAGTTTTTTTGAAAACAAATTTAAACAACTGCTTAATAATTTACAATCAAGAGGTGCACTGTGCACTGAAAGGTCCTGATTTTCTTTGGCCACTTGGGGGCAGTGAACACAAGTGGTAAATGTCACCTTATAAG
This sequence comes from Heterochromis multidens, assembly GCA_015108495.1. Taxonomy (NCBI): domain Eukaryota; kingdom Metazoa; phylum Chordata; class Actinopteri; order Cichliformes; family Cichlidae; genus Heterochromis; species Heterochromis multidens. The sequence goes on along the minus strand of VUQS01055212.1, from coordinate 11,953 downwards.
TTGATATGTTGAACTTGCTACCAAACAGCTGCTTACCGACACATCTGGCAGCTACAGAGTAACATCATGGCTCATTTGAAGTCTTGCTGAATTAAATATTCACTCTGTCTTAGCTCTGCTTTTGGTCTCTACCAACTCCTGAGGGAAATATCTGGCTTTGTAGCTGCTAAATAGTTCACTGTGTGGACCGGTGAGTCACTAACTGTCTTGATGCTGAACACTGAGTAGTGGTTTTGTAGAGCTTACCTCAATAATGAACCACAACAGGAAAGCTTCAGCCTGGGCAGCCAAGCAATGAGCTGAAACTTACTGTAAAGCTCAGAGGATTCAGGTGATGATTATCTTTAAGTTCATAACTAGATGTGACCCCTCTGATACCCCTTGTTCTTTGAAATCTGATCTATGTGCCACATTTCTGTTTGCCTCAACTTATCTTTGTAAAGCATCTTATATGACTGCAACAGTTATGCCACGTTATGCATTACAGAAACAGGGATGCATGATGAATCGGTGGCTCATATAGCATCAGTCCATCAAAGAAAACATTTAATTATTGCAAATCATTTTGTCAGCTTCCTTCTACCTAAAATCATATGAAAAGAGAATATTTTTGGGTTTTGGACTAGAGTCTGACTATCTGCAGCCAAAAAAAAAAAAGAAGAGGAAGAACATTTTTTCAGTGTTTTCTGTCATTTAACACGGCACACATTTAATCAAGAAAACAACAGGCAGATTAATATATTAGGCTGCACCTGCAGCCTAATATATTAATCCAAGTTAAAAATGTACCGGATGTGCGACAACTAATCAGTCACTCACTCTGTGTGTGTGTGTGTGTGTGTGTGTGTGTGTGTAAATATTCAAGCTGAGAGTGACTCATTGAGAAGAATTTATTGTGTGAATATTAATGAGTGCCTGACTAAGAGCATCTTTGACAAACCATGTGTGTCTGTGGAGGGAAAAAAAAGAAGAAAAAACATTCAGCAGATGTCTGATGGTTGAGCAACAACGTAACAGGCCTGATTTCTGTGAATCAACTTCATCGAGGGAGCAAGTTCAAGCTCACAGTGCATTTCCTATTACTGCAAACTGTAGCCTGTAATACTCCCTAGAGAGAACACACACACACACACACACACACACACACACACACACACACAGAGCAGGCTTTGCTGTTTTTCTTCTTTCATTTTTCAATCTGGATATACCTCCAACAGAACCAGTGACTAATGTGGGAAAGCAGTCAAGAGTATTTATGAACTGTGCGAGTGTTAATGTTTCAAAGCTTTCAAAGAAGTGCATAGGTCTAGCTCTCTTTTTCTTACTGCTCAGCTCTGGTGACCCCCTAATTGAGTCAAAGGAAAGAACACAGCAGTCTTGTTAGTGTCATAAACTGTATATAAAAGACAACCACAGCCACAGATGCTATGAGGAAGAGATTCAACACTGCATTCTTTCTAATATCCAGCAGGGGGCAACTCCTCTGGTTAAAAAAGAAGTCCGGTTGGAAAGAAGTATCGATCTGTGACCTCAGTGCAAACTTCCCAGACGAGTTTATGGCAGAGGTGTCCAAACTATGGCTTTCTTTAAATTATTAGGTAATGTTATGGCGTCTATGTCCATCTTTTATATACAGTCTATAGTGTTAAGCAGCTGCTGACAGTCTTTGTTGGAAAAGCAAACAAAGCAAAACTATGGAGAAGTAACCTGCCCACAAAGATGCACAATGACCATGAAGTGATACAAATTGACTAAAAATAGTTGCTTTCCACCCAGAAGAACTTTTTCATTGTTCCTTTAACATTTTTAAGAAGACAACCCTGTTTTGTGTGTTCAAACTACAGGAACCAGAGAGACAGTTTTTAGAAGTCTGGGGGTGTTTGGGGCTACCTATTTTCAGACAGGTACTTAGAGTGACCTATATGTATGGTGATTGGTCTAGATGTAAATCTACAAAGTTGTGTCATCAGCATTTTTAAAAATGTCCTCTACAAACATCAGCTATGTAAGCAAGAGTTAGCACTAAAAATGGGCCGACAGTGAAGTCCAGGCTTTATTAAGCACATATGCAACAACTTGCTGCCCTGGGAACACAACAAAGAAATGAAGAGAAGTAACTAAAGCAGGATTAAAACAAGGTATGTAGCCCTGAGAACGCTCTGTTCTGAAACGATTGGCTGATGATAGAAAAGAACTAAAAAAAAATGTTAAAAAAGGATGCATAATGTCCATAAAAACATGTAAAATGATGGCAAAGAGATGCAAAACATCTAAAAACAGAAGCAAAACAGAAGCACCATGACATCTTGTTAAGATGTGGGAGGACTGGAGTCCTTTTACATGACTGTGGGCAGAGACCTGTTGATTCATGACTTGTTATCAGATAATAATTAGCAGATAATGTGGTAGCAGCTATTTCTTGACCCTGATTGTTTTGCATTCATTTTGCACCAAATAAAAACCATTAAAAATGCCAGTTTATCATCGTCAAGGACCAGTGCTTTTAAATGTGAGTCACAGCACATTTTCACTTCTGCTGTTTTCTCCCACTCCCAAACAAAAACTTCAAAACCCGTCTGTGAGGTTTGTGAGTGACTACAAAGCCTGATTCATTACTAAATAGACATCCACACACAAAAGCTATGCTTGTACCAACTACTGCCTGGCATCGACCTCCTCCACATCCAGACAGATCCAGACTTATATAACCCTAGAGACTGAGTACATTGAATGTGTAAATATACAATAAAGCCCACAGGGAAGCTTTTCATTCATGTCTTAAATTACTGCTCCTCTTTGTCCCAACAGCTCGCTGCATTGTTTTGCCAGCAGACCTCGAGGCTATGACCTGTTCCTCACCCTGCAACTACCAAAGAAGTGATGGCCCGTCTCAAAACAAGGTCGCCATACACTCTCACTTTCACTGTTTTAATAATTATTTAGAACAACTCTCTGCAAATTATTGATGCATCCAATTTGAGTGTGGGTGGTTTAAACACTCAAGAGAAAGAGGCTCAAATGTCTTTCACAGTAACACACACACATACACTGATACAGGACTGGTTGCGTGACTCCTCCGGCCTGCATTAAAGGGCAGCTATATGCTGCTGTGTATGCAAGCTGCATGTGCTGTTGTCATGGTGGTGGGTGAATTTGGGACCAATCACACGCCTCCATGATGCTATCTGAGCTAAATTCTTATTTAGCTCAGAATTTAACTTCCCCTTTAATGAGTCGGAAATCATCTTATTTCACAATGTTTGACTTTATCAGTGACACTTTCTCAGTGTCAGCTTGTTCAGGCTCATTACTGTTATCAGTTATCTTTTATTGAAATATATTTTTCCGCATTACCCCAAAAATCAGTCTTTAGAAGCTTTGGGATCTTCACATGAACGACACTTGGCTAAAAAGCATAAGTTTCTATTTAAAATCCAGATGGCGATGAAAGAACAGATGAGATTATGATTTTTATTAAAGCAAAATGTCAAATATTAACCAATTCCAGCAGCTCAAACATGTTTTTGGCTTTGTATTACCCTAAACTGAATATGACTGATATTAGATATTCTCTGAGGGCATGTTTTTTTCCATTATTTTGATTTTTTTGACTAAACAAATTACAGTTTATCTGATAATGAAAGTAATTATGGGTGGCAGAACAATTTAAAACAAATCATCTCATAATACTGTTTTTCTAGGACTAGAATGTCAACTGAAATATTATGCTGATGGTGATCAGTCCCAGCAATAACATGACACAACAAATTTTCACTTTGAGTCAACTTTCACTACTATGTTTCAACTTCAAACATATGCACACTCGCACAGATATCACAAATACGAAACACAGATACGCAGCAGTGACAATACAGCCTACATCCTGGCCTGTGAATTCCTAAAAATGAACAGGCTTTCATATTATATTCACGTTAAATCATGTAATAATGTGTCTTGTATCATTTAAATCAGCCAGGAAAATGTGACTTTTTAAAAATGTTTTTCCAAATTTATCAATGGATTGTGATTATAGTCTGTTTGAATGCTTTTTGATTTAAGATAAGTAATTTTTCAGTTTTTACTCAGCATCTTTCAGACCAGGTCAGATATAGCAGTTGGAAATCACTCATTTATTTTACTTTGATTATATTTTTACTTTTTCAAATAGGTTAACCCTAACCCTTTTATGCATTTATCCCAAATCATGCAGGTCATATTCAGAAAAACGCAGTTTTGTTGCTTTAACAATATGTGCCTAAACAGGATCTGTAATGTGAGCTGCATTTCTAAATTTTATATCACTATAAAAGTACCAAATTAATTATTTTCACATGCATACTTCACCATACATTCATAGATTACTTTCACAATAATACTAATAACTTTTCTTGTTTTTTTGGCAACTAAAACTTTACAGTTTAACTTAGATAAATAAGCATCAACTCTACCAAACTATGTAATAAAATAAAAAATTAAAGAGAAACATTTTAGACATTGTAATGACTCTTTCACCTTGGTTTACACACATGGCAGCAGGTGTAAACAGTTGATGAAAGTAGCGCACAAACAGAGACACAGCAACAGATGCAACCATGCAACCTCTCACCCACACAAACAGATCTACAGTCTGCGCGCACACACCCACACATGGGTGACACACAGGATGTTTGGAGTCCAAAACAATCTTCCCAGGGTCCCTTTCTCAAGGCCGTCAGCACAGCAACTGACTGACACTGAACATTCCTCTATCCCTTCGAGGGTCACTGTAGCCAACGCTGTCCGGGGTGCATGCATTGTGTGTGTCAGTGTGTGTGTGTTGCACTAACTTTAGACTCTGCAGGGTTACCAAACTGGTCTCTGGAGAGATTCTGCAAACTGTATGTGCACAGTTATCCTATACACACACACACAGTTTAAATAGTTAGAGCACCACCCATCAGGGCCTCTTCAGGCATGGGAGGTCATGACCTCAATCACAGTAACCAACACATCTGCCTGTACTTCCCCTGGTTTGACGTCGGGATCACTGATGATTTGTTTTGTGCTTTGTTGTCTTTGATATTCTATGTTTTTTCTCATTTTCAATGAATCGCTTTAAAAAGACCCCCACAGCACAGTAAAATCTTACTAGATAAGCAGTGACCATACAGCCAAAACCTGATGCATGCTTCTGTGCAACAGAGCATTATTGTTCCAAGACATATCAAGAAACTACACTAGTCACGTTTCCTTCTAATGATATGTTTTCCATAAAATCATTAGAAGCAGATCAAATTGACCTTCCAAATCTAATTAGTTGCGATTGTTTTACTTTAAAAAGAACCTATCTTGCTGTTCCTAATTTTTCTGACATATATATATACCGTTAGAAAGGTAGGTGGTCATTTTAAACATGACTTAAGTTTCAAACAATGAGGTCAACAAATAAAGTAATCCCTGTGAGTCAGAATCTCAGGATTTCTATTCTTGCATCTGTATGAGAAAGGGGGTATCCCGAATATAGTCATATCTGTGAGGACAGATGCTGGACCCAGCTGCTATTCAAATCTTCTGTTTGCGAAGGTCAGCCAATCAGAAGAAAGTTGGCTTAAAGGGAGAAGACCTAGGTGGGTTGTTTCCGACAGTGGATGGACTGAGTGTCTGCATCAAGGCTTGCTGTAAGATAAATAAGGATTACCTTTAACTGAACAGTGCAATGCTACTATGGTAGCTCGTAATAGGTTCACTTTAAACTATGAGAAAACAGAAGTGTGCATCAGTGATATAGTTGGGAATGTCAAATGAATGCAAACGATGTTTATTTTAGTAATTTCAGAAAGCTACACAGCTGTCGTGTTCATTTGCATGGCTGACATTTAATGAAAACGCAAATACTTCATGTAAGTACTACTTTTGTGCAGACTGGGTCAGACAGACCAACTCTGGCTTTGGTCTTTTGATTAATCCTGTTGATATTAACTATAAAAAATGGCCAACTTTAATCTTCTACACTGATCACTGCTCTGTGTCTATTTTTTAGTGGACATTTTTGACCCGTACATGTTACAGGATTGTGTTTATAATCTAAGATGAATAGCTTATTGCTCTGCCTGAATCTTGGCTACTGTACACAAATTCCTGGTATGTTTGTACAGAAAAAATTGTTTCCTTTTTAACGACTTTATACAACACATACAGCTGCAGCTGGCATTGTTTTTCCACTCTGCTGCTTGACTCCAGCACCTGTTGTGTGTGTCATGCAGATAAACACTCATGAGTTTGCCCTCCAAAGCTGGCGGGACAGAAATAGATTTTTTTAACCCCCTACTAACTCCAGCTTTGTCACTGAGGGGGTCTCTTTTGGTTTTCAAAGAAAACAGATCCAAAACGTGATAAGAACTTTAAAAAAAAAAAAAGTTGAACTCCCCGCTGAGGATTACATCGATGGAAAGCAGCTGTAATCACAAAATAAAACATTAAAACATTCATGAAAATTAAATCAACTTAAAATCAACTCCGGCAGTTTCATTCTGTGATCTGTGCAACCTGTTTTGTTTTTTGTTTTTAAAATAGCTGTGCTAAAATGCAACTTTAAATTTAATTACCACTAAGGGGATTTAAGTTTAGTTCAAACATTTTAACCTTCTTTTTCTTTTAAAGCCAAAAAACTTGCTTTAAAAACATCTCTTCACTGAGAAAAACTCAATAAAGTCACCTCTGCGCAGACTAGGTGATGGTACATGCACATAGGTGGAGTTCATGCAGCAGGAGATCACTAGAGCTCATCACATTCACAATCAGCTCTATCTGTGGCATCATGGAGGATGTGGGAAACGCACACACACTGAGCACTACTTGTGGGGTTACCAACACTGATGTGATGACTGTGTTCTTGGAAACCTGTCAGAAGCTGTCAGAGACGTAGCCTTCTGTAATGAATAAATGTGTCACTTCACTGTGCGCTGCCCTCCTTGCATACTTCTCAGAAATACTGATATATAAGCCAAATATGAAGAAGTTAAGACAGCACACTAAAGATTCACAGAACCGAGGGCAGTTCCTCGTAAATGAATTAGCTGCGGTTTTGCAGACGAGTAAAAACCAATTAGCAAGTCTGACAGAGCAAAAAAACAAAAACAAAAACCAAACAAACATCTTTCTAAGTTTGTGAAAAGATGACTCCTGGGACAGTGAGCTCTAAAAGCCAGAGAATTAAAACATAATTTATCAAAATGTATTGTTAGGCACTTACTTATTAAGAAACGATTTCAGTAGGAAATCTGAAGGCCTTTAAGCCATGAGAATATACTGTAACATGATATAAACAAGTCAACACTTCTTACCATCTATTTGTCAGTTTTATGTTATGCATAGCTGTATCATGTGCCAGTTTTCATGCAAACCACAGAGAAGCATTTTCCCCATTTCTCCATTTTTTAACCACTTGGCATCAGTTTAAATTTGAGATATTCACCAATGAGACTTCTGTCATCACTCAAACACAGCAGAGGGGGGTGGCATTTCATTTTGTTGTGTTTTTGGCATTAAAAGCCAACTTTTGAAAACCTCAAGTGAAACAGAAATTATGTATCAGTTACTCAAGATAATCCTCAGACCCACTGAGAGTTTTCATTGGATCTTTCTTCTACTGAAAATGTGCACTGTTTTTATTGGGACTGATTTCTACCAAAGACATACACCTAATAAAAACTTCAGACAGAGAGCTCTGTGAAATATTTTGAGGCACATACGTTTTGGAAATACATCTTGCTTTGGAAATTAAACATTATTTTTTAAGCTTTAAGCACCACAAACACTGTATTCACATGAACTGCATTTATAACCAAAGGGGAAGTGGCTTTATGACCCTAAATATAATTGTATGGCAGTGACACCACTTTCAGGGTGTCTCAGTGGACTGGTTCTCAAACACTGGGCAGCCACTGAGGGGTGACCATGGAAAGAAATATGAAGTGAAACTAAGCTGAATGAAACTAAAAACTTTTCCCATTGTTGGTAAGTGATAAAAATGTGTGGGGTGTGAACTTTTTCAACTTTTGAAGTGGGTCATATCAGAAAAGGTTTGAGAACAGCTTACTTATGATCTGCAATATTGACCATGTGGTCACAACGTTCCCAATTTGACTCCTCCTCTCATTTAAATTAATTTCTTTGCTGTCACTATTAAATGAAAAGGCAAAAACATCCCCAAAAGACACTTGGTAAATGGTAATTCGACCAATATTTATATATACCACTTTTGTTTTTTAACTGCTTCAAGCGCTTTCACACTGAAACCGTGAAATAGTTTAAAGTGAACCACATTCACCCATTCAAACACACACAGATTCATACAGCAGTTTATTCAAAAAACGATAAGAGCTTTTATCCATCACTCAGACACCGCATCAAGGCCAGTATTGGGTTTGCTTAGACACACAGAGTCTAAGCAAAGAGCTGGAGACCGAACCACTAACCTTGCTTTTGGTGGACAATCTGCTCTATTTTCAGACGCACAGATGACCCAAAATAGACTTATATATAGACAATATAACTTAAAAATATAGAAGTATAATTTCTCAAACTCTGTGGAAAGAGAAATGACTGTTCCAGTGGGACCATTTTTCAAATTAAACCTTATTCTTTCATTATGTAAAATATAAAATAATCCATTCAAGACAAATTTTCACAAGCACCACTTTTGAAGGCCTTGCTCTGGTGCAGAACTGTGCTTACTAAGAAACAGAAAATAGATTATGTGATTGTGTGTAGTGGTGAGCAGAATGTGAAAGTTTGCACACGTTCACATGGGCTTTGTTGCAGCTGAATTTCCAAGTACTTTAACTGATTCAGTTTTGCATCAATGAGCAAAATCTTGCAAAAATATTTTCACACCTGCATGACACGCTTTTCTCAGTAAAGAAGTTAAGAGATATATCAATTTGGAAATCTAGCAGACTATAAAATAACAATGACAACAAAAAGCTGCCCTACAGCTCTCAGTCCTCCATAAACTGTGCTTGTAGTTGTATCATTATTTGCAGCAGGACGTTGTTTATGCCTTTTACTAGCTGGCAGCGTGAAATATAAGCACAAGTTTGAGAAAGACTGAATCAAATTCATGCAGCAGTGAATGGAAAATTGTTTGCTTGTGTAAGATCGACTAACCCACATGTGGACTTGTGTCAGTTATGGGTGTGTGTGTGTGTATGTGTGATGGTCAGTTAAGGGCGTGCTGTGTCCAGTAACTGTGCATATGTGGAAAAAAAAACAAACAAAAAAGTGTATTCCTCTCCAGCATGTAGCACATTTTTCTTCCCCTGCAATCTAGTCTTCACTCCCTTTCTGCTCTCCATTTTTGTTTTAAATCTATCTTGAAACTGTGTGCAAATCTTAAAATAACACATCAAACTCAACTTTAACTTTGACCCAGACATTAGCCACACTAATCACTACCGTCTTGCTGGGACCAGAGAAAGCTCTAAATGTTTATAAGCTACAGCTCATTTAACAAATCATATCAGTTTGCAACAAGATTAAAAAAAAATATGAGTCCCAGAGTTTCTGAGGTGAAATTCAGAGGCATAGATAATGAATAAATGCTAGTTGTGTTTGGCTCTCTAATGGGAAGTGTTGTCCAGAAAGAATCAGGAGGAGGGAGATTTGCAGGGTTGGAGATGTGCCTCAGAATAAGCCTAGTGGGAGAGAAAAGTGTGCAGTGATGAGGAGAGGTTAAAGTACGCATGGACTCGTTACAGCCTATTTAATGTTTCATGGAAAAACTGTAATGAGAAAGAGACACAAAGTCAATAGTCTGCAGATTAGCTTCTCATTCATATTTAGTAACTCAGCTCCAATACATGGACCCTGAATGTATTCAAAGACTGCACAGAAAACATGCAGATATAGAAACATTTTTACTACTGTATGAGCAATTTTAGTGCTTCTACAGTGTATTTAGTGGATTGTGAGTTAATGTTGGTAACTGCCTTTTACCTCACCCCCAACCAGTTGCGGCAGAAGGCTGCCCCTCCCTGAGCCTGGTTCTGCCGGAGGTTTCTTCCTGTTAAAAGGGAGTTTTTTCTTCCCACTGATGCCAAGTGCTTGCTCATAGGGGGTCGTCTGATTGTTGGGTTTTCTCTGTATTATTGTAGGGTCTTGACCTTACAAGATAAAGCGCCTTGAGGTGACTATTGTTGTGATTTGGCGCTAAATAAATTGAATTGACTACCGAAAACTCCCAGAAGTATAAAAGGAGATCAGTTGGTGAGTTTCCATGCGACTCCTTAAGTCAATCACATGCCAAACTGCTGCATATACAGTGGGGCAAAAAAGTATTTAGTCAGCCACCAATTGTGCAAGTTCTCCCACTTGAAAAGATGAGAGAGGCCTGTAATTTTCATCATAGGTATACCTCAACTATGAGA